>WOVY01014025.1:0-65786 GCA_013436015.1 Rhipicephalus annulatus
GTTTGGTGGTGGTGGTGAAAAACATTTATTTACAAAGAGAGGTGTGTAGGACCTCTGTAGAGGCCCCTACAGACTAGGTGGAGTCTCTATTCCGGACCCCATGGTTAAAGCCGCCGTCTTGGCTCTCTGGACCAAGGCCTGCTGGGCCTGAAGTCTGAGCAGCCGAGCAGGGCCGCCTCCCAGTCCTCTCGCCTAGGGTTTGGGTTAGGAGTAATGGCTGCGTTAGCTTGGCAGGCCCCACCATGTGGTAGGTGTCTGCCACCTCCCCACAGTGCTGGCACCTGTCCTGTGACCGTAGGGTCGGAATGTTTGACTATGGCAGGACATAGCAATGTATTCGTCTGGAGGCGAAGCAAAATGCGCTCCTCTGCTTTCTTCAACCCCCGTGCGGGGGGAGGGTAGCGGCGATGACTTTCCCGATAATAATAAAGATTTCCTTATATCGGAGGAGAGGGTAACCCTCCTCATCGGTCTCCATCGGCATTGACGAAGGTAGCCCGGAAATGAGCGCTCGGGCAGCCGCACTGCAGCTCATTTCCCGCAATCCCTGATGGCCCGGTGTCCATATAATGCGTTTCGGATGAGGGTCCGTGTCTCTTATGCAGTTGCGCAGTATTGTCTCGGCTAACGGTGATATGTACCCGGCTGTATAATTACGACACGCTCGGCGCGAATCCGTGATAATATACCGGGAATTACTGTGAGAGGCCGCAAGGGCAATGGCGACCTCCTCAGCCTGTGTTACAGAATACGCCCTAAAGGTTAGCCCATCCACCTGTGTGCCCTCGTGAATAGGCAGCCCCGTGTACCACCCCTTGGAGGTGGGGGGCCAGCAACGTCCACGTAGTACACACCTGGCTTCTGTCCCAAATTGTCGTTCCAGCGCCCGAGCGCTTGCGTGCGTCACGTCGCGCGTGTGTGTTCATCTCTGTCCATTTTAGTGGGTAGAGGTCGGACCAGAAGGGCTGTGCGCCACAGTTCCTGGCACTTTGACCCGTTCCTGGTTGTTCGAAATCATGTCTTATGTGCAGACGTGCAAGCAGCGTTGGCCAGAGTTGGTTTGGGCTAGCCGTGTGTACTGGTTTAAAAGATGGGCTTCCTTCAGCTCTTGGTATGAATTAATCACACCCAATGCCTTGAGACGGCTGTTGGATGTAGAGATCGGAAGATCAAGAGCCCGCTTTATTGTCTTTTTTAATGATTGCCTCGATTCGTTCTTCCTCATGTTTGCGGAGGGAGAGGTAAGGGACGGAAGTACATGACCCTGCTGGTGACAAAAGCGTGCGCTAGCCGCAACGCATCTTGTGCACCGAAGTCCCCCCCTCTTGTTGGAGACCCTGCGGATCATGCGACCCACCTGGTCTCCTATCTTCCTTAATTTCGTCAATGTTGTGTCAATCCGGAGCTGCTGGTGAATGTATAGGCCCAGGACCCTGAATCTCCTCCGCTCGTCTGATTGGGCCCGCAGGAAGAGTGATGGAGATATCTGTGTTGTCTTTAGGCATGGCCTCTAATGTGAAGGAATTCGGATTTGTTGGGTGCGCATTCGAGTCCGCAACGCGCCGCGTAGGTGTGTACAATTTCGGCAGCCTGTTGGCAGGACTGGTACTCAATGGCACCTAAGTTCCCTTGAGTTGCCCATACCGTAATGTCATCGGCATAGAGGGCATGATGAATGCCCTCTATGGCCGCCAGCTGACGTGGGCAGGTGCATCATTGCGACGTTAAATAGAATGGGGGAGAGAACAGCCCCTTGCGGTGTCCCTCTGGTACCCATTTGATACGGCCCGAATTCGGAGTCTTCAATGCGGAGCAGGGCGGCTCTGTCCGATAAAAAGTCCTTGACGTAATTAAATGTGTTCTGACCACAGTTAGTGAGGCTTAGGTGTTCGAGTATGACGCTGTGGTTAACATTGTCAAAGGCCCCCTTCAGATCTAAGGCGAGGATGACCCTGTCGTTATGTTTCATCGCCACCGGTTGGATGACCTCTCGGTGTAGTTGCAGGAGTACATCCTGTGCCGATTTGTGAGGACGGAATCCGAACATGGTAGGGGCGAAAGCCCTTTCTGTTCAAGATATTCCGAAAGTCTGTCCCGCACCATCGTCTCCATCAACTTGCCAACGCAAGACGTTAGAGAGATGGGGCGAAGGTTGTCTATGTTTACTGGCTTCCCCGGTTTGGGAATGAATGTGACCAGTGATGTCTTCCACTCTGAAGGGACCGATATCCGACCACTCCAGATGGCGTTGATGTATTCCAAGAGGTGTGCCAGCGCAGATCGGCCAAATTTGCCAGCGTCTTGACCGTGATTTTATCCTTACCAGGGGCTGTTCCTCTACGCATTTTAGGCCATTGCCGCCTTCATATCATGTAGAAGAAAAGGGGCATCTAGGGTCTCGTTTTCTTTTCCCGAATATATATACTCCGAACCTCTCGGATCGTGCACCTGGCAGAGATACCTGTCGCGAAGAGTTTCCGCGAGTTGCGTTGAAGTACCCTGAAATCCGTGAAGGGCTCTTCGCAGGTGTCGTTGTGTTTCTCCTCGCGTTTGCGTGGGGTCAATGAGGCTGCGAAACAGCCCCCATGTGCTTTTGCTTGACATCTGATGAGCGATATCATTACATTTGTCTGTCCAGTTTGCATCTGCTAAGTGCGTAGCGTATTCAGCTGCCTGTGTAGTTAGCTCCTGAATACGTTTTCGAAGGGGTCTATTATGCTTCTGACGTTTCCAGCGTCGCGTGAGGCTCCGACGGGCCTCCCACAAATGCAGAAGGTGGTTGTCAACGGCTGGGTGTTCATCCGATGTTCGCACTACGGTTTCGTATTTCTTCTGAGTAAGCATGATGTGTGCAGCCCAGTCTGCGTAATTGCCGGAACGGAGGATAGGCGGTATAGTTTCCGTGCGCATTTTGTCCCAGTTAACTAGTCGCGCTTGTGTGTCCTTCCGTTTGAAAGGATGTGTGGAGAGTGTGACGTTTAGGAGGCAGTGGTCACTGCCCAGGGTCTCCTCTAGGTTAGTCCATGTAACGTGTCGTGTGTTCTTAACCAAAGTGAGGTCAGGACAGGTGTCCCTGGTCACCGAGTTGCCAAGGCGCGTGGGGGTGGCCGGGTCGGTGAGAAGGGTGAGGCTTAAGGTGGAGATAAGCTCCGCAAGCCGCCTTCCCCTGGCCTCCTCGCGTGTGTACCCCCAGAGTCGGCAAGGGGCATTGAAGTCCCCAAGAATTATCAGAGGTGCTCTGTCGGCACATTTCAGTGCACGGCAGAAGATCTCTGCATAGGTGACGTGGAGTGTTTTAGGCGGAGTGTAAATGTTCAGTATATAAACCGCGTGATTTATCCTACGGAGAGGCAGTATCTGCACCATTGTGTAGGAATGCTCCGATTTAAGCTCGAGATCAATCTCCTGCGCAGTGTAAGATTTATGCACCAGAACACAGGTGGATGGGTCCCTTTGAAACGTGTTATAGCCTGAAAGTTTAGCCTGCAAACCTGGCTCTTGAAGGGCCAGCACTGCGGGCATCACGTCCAAATTTTGAATATAGAGGTGTAAATGAGACCTTTTGCGCCGGTCTCGGAAACCTCTGCAATTCCACTGTATTATCGAGAGCGATTCTCCTTTTATCCGTGCTCTGGAAGGAGTACCTGCCATATTTATTGTATTTGTTGAGGTGGGCTAGTGAGCGGTTCAGCGACGAGAGCTGCACCGCCACTTTGCGCATTCTCTATGGAGTCGGTAGATTCCTGCTGTTTTTTCGCCCTCCGCTGCACGGAGGATTTTACTGGGGCGCCCTACCTCACGGATAGGCCCTGCACGCCGTGCAGATCTCGGGTTACTGCTGAGCCATGTCTGAATGGATTGCGTTACTTGCTGCGTTACGGTGGCTATAATGAGCTGCGTCTGCATCTGGATAGCCGTCTGCACAGCTTGACTAATCATATTCGGGAGCTGGGCCATCTGTTCAGGGAAATGTACTAGCTGTTCTTCGATATTAGAGACCCGGGACTCCAGATTTTCAATCAAGGCCGAGTGAGACGTTACTGTATTGCCCGAGCACACAGAGGCCGAGTCACACTCGTCATCCATGTGCGGTAGAGGTTTCTCCGCCCTAGCTTTTTCAAGTGCCTGAATTTTGGATGCAAGCTGCGCATTTTGCTTCTTTAAGGACTCCAACTGATTACTCATCTCGAGCGTGAGAGGGTTGAGGAAGGAGATGACTGTGAGGCGGCCACTGCCCAGCCACTCACCTGTTGGTTTGGAGCACTGCTGAGTGGAGGGAAAACCCCGGCCGGGAGTGTCGGGGCCTGTTTCCCTATTCCTGGCTTGACTTCTTGAGACACGTGCTTGTTTCCGGCTTTCTGTTGCGGTGGTTGCCGCTGTTGCTGGCCTTGCTTCCCCTTCTTCGAAGGTCGGGGCGACCGCTTGTGCCGTGTTGTGGCGGGTCCTGCCTTGTTCGTTGCCTCCGGACGTTGCAGCTTACGGAACTTTCCAGTGCAGTCCGCGGACCCCTGTGAGGTGGGCCCATCGCAGATTATGCAGGAAGGCTGACACTCGTGTTCTCTTAGGCCGTCTGTAGTGGCCCCAACTTGTTTGCCGCAGTATCCGCAGCGCCCGTCTTCGGGGTGAGGGCAGTTGTCCACCCGGTGGCCAACCGTACCACATCTGTAGCACGCCGGGATTGTTTTCTTATAGGTGTGTACTGGGACACATTCATAGTTGTACTGAATGTAACGGGGAAGTCTTCGGCCCACGAAAGTCACCACCGCTATATTTGAGGAGCCAAGTTTTCGGATGAAAGCGATGTCGCCCTCCCTCCAGCGAAGTTTCGGCTTGAGTGAAGCAGAGGTTTCGTCCTCGCGGACACGGATGACCCCTTTGCAACAGTCGCCATTGAGTTTGAGATGGCCACGGAAGGGATATGTCTGTTCCCCAACCTTGAGGTCGAATTCCTTGATAAGCTTGTCCACCACGGATGGGGTCTGAGTGCCACAGACAATGACGTTCTGTTCCCAGACGGGCCAGACGCTGAGGTCGTCGGCTGCCAGGTCACCAACGTAGCGAGCTACTGCAGAACCCACTTCTCCGTGCTTGAAAACCATCTTCAAATCGAGGGTTCCTCGAGGTTTCAGGACCACGATGAGGTCTTCCGAGCGTAAGCGTGGCGTCTGTTTCGGGCGCCACTGCTGTGCTGTCTTCTTACTTCCTTTGGCGAAGCAGCGCGAGCACCGCCGGGAGTCACTGAGCGGGGAATCCCCGCCTGGGTCAGCGACGCTGTGCTGGCGTCTCCCTTGGTTGTCGGATTTGCCTGTGTCCTGCGTTGCCGTAGACGCATCAGGGCTTGCAAACACTCATCTTCGGTGGGTGGAACATCTTCATCTTCATCTCGTTTTGTGGCGTCGATTTCAGTCCATTGCATGGTTACCGGGTCATACCCGGTGATCTTAGTTGCCGCCATACCCGGGAATCCGAGACGCCAGCTGCGTCGAGCCTAGCCCTTGAAAGGGCCAGCTCAACCGCGGCGTTGCAGGACGCGGTCGGCGTGAAAGTCTCGAAAATTGGCCCACCTGTGGAGAATCGGTGTCCACAGACTCCTTGTGGTGTTAGGCGTCCAATGGCATCAGTTTCGTTGAGGTTCAGCTTAGAAACCGACGGTTCCAGCCGAAAAACGACGGAGCCGATGCGCTGCACGTCCGATCACTTCGCGCGCTTGCAGCGCCCCCCCCGTAGGTAGTCGCAAGCGTCGATGTCTTTTTGAAGGCACACTGATGAGAAGAAAATGTTTTACACGCAGTAGTTGCTTGCCCGTACATACGCCATGCTAATAGTAACAGCAAAAAAGTTCTGGCCCGCATAAACTAGAAAAATGAACACAACGGGAATTTTAGAGAAAGTTTCCTCGCCTACTTGTCTTCTGCATCGCTTACATAATTCATTATCGAAAAAAAAAAATATAGCCAGAGTACCGAAGACCTGACCTCGCAAATTTTAAGTTCTATTGCGACAATAGTGCCAGAAATCGAAAACTTTTTTTTTTCTTGTCGTCACTCAAGCATTCACGATTGCGGATGTTTGGGGGTAATGACGCAGCCCATCGTGCAGCGCTTTTTTTGAGCGTCTCCGTTTCACGAAGAGTCGTATGCGCTAGACCGATGGCCGTATGCTTGTGATTAGTTCAGGTATTTCCTTAAACATTCACGTGACTCGCCGTGGTGGCATACTGTCCGACAGCCGTATCTAGACGGAGGAGGAATACTAGGCGCCCGTGTACTTTTTGTGTGCCTTAAAGAATCCAGGATGGTCCGGATCCGTCCTCTCGCGACTTCTCTCATAAGCATATCGTGATTTCGTGACCTAAAACGCCAACAACAATTACATTGTTATTACCGGCTGTGCGCGTTCAGACCTTTGCTGTCTCGTGATGCACGCATGCTCGGTTGCCTCACTCGTGACGCCGACGCACTTTCGGCCGAGCGTGCAAGCCCCCTTCGCGGCCTTCTCTCCCTCGAAAACCCGCGAACGCGTCCTCTTGCGCTGTGCTTCCGCTGCACGTTCGTGCCGCGCAGGGAAATTAGTTTCAAGGAAAGGAGAGAGGGTGAAAGATGTTGCAACTGGTTGCTGTAGCGCGTACAACACCCGGCAATAAGTTGTCGGCGCCATTAATTTTGCTTGATGTGTGTGACGGAGACCTCGACGAACGAAAAGGAGAAAGCCACGTCCGGAAGAGATGCTCTTGATGTTCGAGCGAAGGAAAGTTTTCAGCGGGACCGGGAGCGCTCGTAGCTGGAGCAGCAGCTACTCGAGACCCGGTCGGTGTTTGGGCAATCCCGAGAGCCGCTTTGTGATGTTTTTTTTTCTTCTCCGAACATGCAGCAAGCAGTTCATCCGCATCACTCGTGTCCCGTAGCGCTTTTCTTTTTCGTTGGCGGTAGCCGTCAACTTTCTCGTCTGGGGAGACCCGCTTCTTGTAAATAACACGTGGTGGATGAAAAAGCGACGCGCCGTTGCGCTGCTTCCGCCGTCTTTATTTTGGTTGCGGCCTTTCCCGTGCGACTCGCCGATGCTGCTGGGTGTGTGTTCTCGACTTTTGCTGCGAGGCGAAACGTAACGCCAAGCTTGCCGGGCAAGTCTTTTGCTGCTCCATCGTTCGCTTTTGCTTCGCCTCTCTGGCTGGGTGCCAACGGCCTTTCTGCTGTTGGGGAGCACGGGTTGAGTGTTGGAAAGGGGGTGTGGTGGCTGTGGCGAGTCAGCGCTTCACAACCCTTGCTGACGCTTCCTGGATTTGCATGCTTTAGAGAAGCTTGCGCCGTTGCTGCTTCTTTGTCTCCAGAGTGGTCTGTTTGGTTAGCGATGCTTTTACGGTGGCCCTGGCTTCTTTTTCTCGAGTTCCTTTGTGGTAGCAATAAACAGGAAGAAACACGCACTCGATGTTTTCTTTTCTTTTGGTCGGAGTTTATCGCGCGCGCTTATAGGAGGCTAAAGTCAAATAACAATTTACGTCAGAGTGAGAGCTCTGTGTGCTACATCTAAAACGACAATATTATCAGCAGTGCCGTACTTACCGAGAAACTAAGGTAAGTGCACAAGGACACAAGCGCCGCAGTAGGACATTTTCAAAATGATCCCGACGACATCAGACGGATCGCCTACAATTACTAGTAATCGATCATACTGCATTAAATAAACAACCTTCTGTGCATCAAGAGACGCAATAAAATGCTGCTTGTTCGTTTCTGTTTGATTTATGGAAAAAAGAACCGCCGGACGTTACTATGGGGAATGGCGCGAGCGGTTCAAAAATGCAATTTTTGCGTGGTTACGCAGGACAAGTGGTGCTATCTATCTAGCTGGGCCAGGTTGAAACAGAAAAAACGTCTTTAATCTCGAAGCCAACGGTGGAAAATTGATCACTGGCTGTTGTTGCTGCTGTGGCTCCCGCTGGTTTCGGCCTGCTGCTACTAGCGCAGTAAAGCAGGGCAACGTTGTGCACGGCAACAGTGACGCGAGTCGGTCCGCTTCTTGAGGCGGATAAATTGAAGTGAGCTAACCCGATGCAAACCACTAAAACGTTGCTTTATTTCAAAATATGCCCTTACTTGACACTTAACTAACACTAGGAGGTTTCTGGACCGCTATTTCAACAATCAACGTCGACTTAATAGTTTGCCTTTCGTTTCCCTTTAAGGGAGGCTGCTCTCGCGGGTGGTAGGGGTTTATGGAAGCAGCGCTGTTGAGATTTTTCAAAAAATGATGACTTTCAGGCCTGTTCTAGTTGCTTATCGTGGGCACGGGCAGTGGTTGTCACTTTTGTCCTCTTTTTAAAACTCGCATTCGCCGTCCCGGGTAGCCTTAGGTTACAGCTCTCCGTTGCGAGAATGGAGGGTTCAATCTTTGATCATCATTCACAATTTTGGAATGTAGCAGCAATTGTTCTATTCGTTTTTAGCGTTATTTTCGTAAGGATAATGCGTGGCTCGGACTGCCTTTTCCGTGTAGGCAGTCTGCACATGCGTGCTGGCATCGGTGAAGCACGCGCCGTAGTTCTTCGTTGCGAAAACGTCAAGTGAGGACTAAGCGACATCTGGTGTCACGACATCTGGTGTCACAAATGTTTCCGCTGAAGAAAGGCGTGAAAGCCGGCCTCCCGAGGCTGCATACGGGTGGGCGGCGGCGGAATTCGGAGGTCAAGGAACACCACTTTCGATTCCGGCGATTTCCACTGGAGGTACTGTTCGTACCGGAGAGAGGAAAAAAAAAAAAACATTCGTGGAATAATGTTTTGCCGATAGGCAAAAAGAAAATGTCCAGAAAATGTCTCGTACCGATCACCTTAAAAGCATGCATCTTAGTAGAACGATTTTTGTTTCTTTGTTGTTTTACATTCGCAGTTACGTTCATAGATCGGGGATGATATCGAATGAGTCGTGCTTACATAGAGCTTTTGCGTCGTACGCACACGACAGTGCCTGTACGCCCCCGGCTAGGGCGGCTGCATTTTCGATGGAGGTGAAAATGCTGTAGGCCCGTGTGCTAACAACTGGGTGCATATTAAAAATCCCCAGGTGGTCAAAACGTTCGGAGCCCGCCACTACGGCGTCTCATAATCATATGGTGGATTTGGGACGTTAAACCCACATATGTTTCAGTGCCTCCACGCCCCAATCTCCGCCGTACTTGCTACGATAGTCCCGCAACGCGTAATGTAGAAGTTAGCGTGGGGCATTGTGTGAACCAACCGCGATGTAGCACGCATGCGTACTGCAGACCAGCCGGCTTATCAGTTTGCAATGCTCTATTTTGCAACAGCCATAATAGACAGCCGTGCTTTGAGGGAGGAAGAACTAATCAAGAAAAGAAGGAACGCTAGTTGTAGCGTGTGCCGTTTCTTTGTTCTGCAGAGTGGCATACTCTATTCACCCCCTCTTGCGCTTTCCCCCCGCTTGTTGGCGCCACCTTGGAGGCAGAAAACAGGTTTAGGACCCGGGCCGTTTTTCGAAGAAATAACAGTCCTCCTCCCTTTCCCCATCGTGGTGGGCGGAGCGCAGCCGCCGCCCACCTCGCTCGCCACCACCCGGCGTGCGTGCGCAGCAGATTTTCCGTGCTGCAATATATATATATATATATATATATATATATATATATATATATATATATATATATATATATATATATATCGTTGCATATCGCATCAGCCGAGCTGTAGTAGGCCGCTGCTGGGCTTCTCCTTTTCTCTTCGAGGCCGTGTCCCCATGTTTATTTTTTATTTTAATTCCTTCGGGTATTCGTTTTGACCTTCCCGGCGCTGGACGTGTGAGCTGCTTTGCTTTGTACGTCTTTACTTTGGTTGAGTTCTCTCATCTCGCGTAGCACCGTAAAACAGGAACGTGACCAGCTCGTTGCGTGTTTATGAGCCCGCTTGCAAAGAGGCCCGTGTTGGTGGTAGTGCTCGCCCCTCCCAGCGCCTTGTACTTCGAGATACCATTCGTTCCGAAACTACTCCGTTTCAGGCAGTCCACTGTGCAGGATTGGGTGTGAGAGGTATGGATATCGGAAAACGGGCCTAGTCCAGCTACTCGAAGGAGCCAGAAATGCGTTTGTGGTCGTCCGTTTGTGTGGGAAGCGCATGTGCCGCTCAATGCGAGCCGCTTCTTCGTCGTGCCGAGAGGAACCATTCGAAAGCGGGACATGCCTTATCAACGAGATGCGGGTGAGAAAAGCCTGGCCTTCGAAGCCTTCTTCCTCCTTCGTTGTTTTTGTCGCGTGTATCACGCGGGAGTCATCTCCGCTCTCGCCCTCTCCTAAGCGAGCTTTCAAGAAGTTGCCCTTTGTTTCTCTCCTAGAAGGGTCGATGCATCGAGCCTGGTATGCTCAGCATTTATCGGTTTCGTACGTCGCCGTTCCTTCATGCATGTGCGCTTACGTGTCTGTTTTCTGTTACTACAGGGCTTTGCCCTTTAGTTTTATTATGGCGAGGGTGTGCCTTGACAAGCGCCGTTTTTTCTCGCTAGTGTTCCTTTCTAGGCTCCCGATTCTGTCTCTTTCCTTCCTTGTGTGCGCATACGGCACAAGACAGGTAATGCGATAAAGAAGCTGACGTGACCCCCATTTACGAGTCGACGCTGTTCGCCTAAATCAGTCACTCTTCGCGTGGGGGAGCGATTGATGCGGTGGCACACCGTGCTCCAACTTCGTGCACCGAAAAGAAATTGCAGTGCTTTTTTTTTTATCGCTTCTGCGCTGTATTTTTTCCTTTTTCTCGGATCTGGAGGCCATTTCGTGTTCCGCGTAGCTTCAATGACATCGCGGGTTCGAATCCCGGCTGCGGCGGCTGCATTTCCGATGGAGGCGGAAATGCTGTAGGCCCGTGTGCTCAGATTTGGGTGCACGTTAAAGAACCCCAGGTGGTCAAAATTTCCGGATCCCTCCACTACGGCGTCTCCCATAATCATATGGTGGTTTTGGGACGTTAAACCCCACAATCAATCATCAATATTCATATGACATCATACGTCCTCATCCAACAAGAAATATCATATGTGAGCACGCGCTGCGGAATATAAGCTTCCTTAAATTAATATATATGTTGCTCCTTAAAGAACGCCGCTTTTGTCTACTTGATTCTATGGAGGAAAACAAAACAGAAGCGTTTTCTTGCCCACGGATTTCAGCGCTGGTTTTTTTTTTGTTCATTGAAGCGAACACGACTTTCGTAAACGATCATGCCTCATCGATTAGCGGAGTACATCGAAACTCGATTGCTAGATGCTGGCCCCAAAAAGGCAGAGCGTTGGGTTATAAAATAGCCACATGCAGCCGGGAAAAAAATGCTGCTGCTTATTCGTATTACCGTCAAAGAAAGATTGCACAGCCTTGTTTAGTTTTATCAGAACGGCCTGCGCGAATCGCAATAAACAAAGCTACTTTTTTCCAATAGTGCCTGTACTCGGGTTTCTCCCACCTTCTATTAGATGTCACGTAACTTAATGGCTTCGTCACATGCTGGTTCATCAACATGGTGGGCCTGATCGCAGTGCGCTTCAGCTGCTTCAATATGATAATGACGCGAACGGACTTTCATGTGCCTCTTTCTATAAAAATGACAGAAATTGCATAATATCAGCGCGTGACGTCAGAAACCTTTCGTCTGCCATGCGGTACACCAACACGTGGCGGTTTCAGTGGCGTCAGAGCAAGCAGTCTTCCACAGCGCTTGAAAGCTGTCTTTCCAGGTGCTTATTTAAACGTGCGCACTTGTGCAAGATCAACTAGTCCCGATTGTCATTGTGGCGCCCCCGTGTGCATTTTTTTGTTTTTTTCCTCCCCGGCGGGGCAACGGGCGCGTTACCTGCGCAGTGACCAGTGTGCGCAGTTCGCACCGGAGCAGATGCTAAGCGACCTGCTGCTGGTCGAGCCTCGTTTACGGGGCGCCCTCGGGTTATCTTCAGCGTAAACAACGACGTGAGGGGGGAGAGGCGCTGGGAGAGGAGGTTAAATCTACCGCGTCGTCGCCGCGCAGTCTATCACGTCGGCTTTGTTTAGGCTCCTCTCCCTCCCCGGGCGACTTTCATAGAGGGAAGGGACGGCGTCTGTTTCGCCTGCCGGACGTGGCGAGCTTTTGTGTGCGCTGTCCGATGCGGCGTCGCGCAAATCTGCTGATGTCCTCATCGTCTCTCGATGGAAGTTCTATGCCGGAGAGACAATGGCCATGCACTAGGCTGTACCTAACGATGAATGCACGCCTCAGCTTCCAACAGATTTATTTTCAAGGCGTCACCCTCATATCTTTCGCAAACGATGAACATTGCGAAATGAAGAAAGTGCTAAAACTAAGATTAAGAGAAAATGTTTATTGCCTCTTCCGCCAGGTCGCTCACGGATTGTGATTCGTACAATGATCTCCCCCAATTTTGTGATACTGGGGGTGTGCTAGATACTGCAGTTACCTAAATGTTGTTAACTTACGGGATTTAACGGCATATTGCATCCCGGCTGCGGCGGCTGCATTTCCGATGGGTTGGAAATGTTGTAGGCCCGTGTGCTCAGATTTGGGTGCACGTTAAAGAACCCCAGGTGGTCGAAATACTTGGAGCCCTCCACTACGGCGTCTCTCATAATCATATGGTGGTTTTGGGACGTTAAACCCCACAAATCAAATCAACGGCATATTGTGGCGTCAGTACCTTTTGGATAGTCCCCGAAGTCGACAAACCTGGAAATCGCTGAGCGCTGGGAAGTGGAGCCGTTAAGCCTAGTTAACGTGTGATTTGATATCTTTATCATGCCTGCAGTGTTCGTGGAAAAGGTAGCTTTTTTTTAAAAAAATAAACGCGACAGTATTTGTTCTGTGCACTGTTCCCGTTGACGCGTCAGCAGTGCGACTTTTGAAAGAAGCATGCTTAGAACGTGAGTGTTCTAAGATGGCTCGAAAAAAACGCGTCGTTTTCCATTGCGACCTCTCTCGAGCGAAGCGAGTCGTTCGTTACTCTTGGTAGTCGTCTTCGCAACTTCGTCATCGCCGAGGGAGTGCGCAGTTAGCTACCGCGTGCTGGCGGGCGTGTTTCTTGAAATAGTGTTTGCGAAACTCGCAGCGAGCGGCCGCTCCTCGGCGTCATCTCTGCTGGCGGCGATGTTTTCGCAGGACGAGTGGGTGCACTGCCCGTCCGAGTGCGTCGTCCGTACACGAGCGCTTGTGCCTGCGCGAAAGCGAAACAAACACGGTGAGGTACTTCTGATTCGAGGAGAACACGCTCTTCCCGTAAACCTTCCGTGTCCTGCAATCTAGCAGTGCATGTTTCACACCGGGCGACCACTTTGTCTCATTTTCTGTCGAGCTCTGCCTCTCTCTCCGGCTCACTCACTCTTTTTCGTACAATTGCAACAACGATAAGCCCAATGATGGTTACGAACGAAGCTGCTGCGAAAGGAAATAATATTTGTTTTAGCCTTGCGAGGTCACTCGCGGAATAACGGCCGCTCATTGCCCCTAGACGGCGCCACTCACCTACTTCTGTCCCAGCCGCCCTTGCTGCCGGTGATTGTGCCGCGGCGAAGCTTGCCTCCTGGACCGTATATTTGTGCACGACAGCTTTTTCATTGCAGTGGACCGTTAGGGGTGAAGCCCCTCTTAGTCTAACCTTGTCACACGTAACGCGTAACCGAGAGAATTCCCTTAGGGACGAGGAAGAAAGGTGGATGACCATTTCTCGTCTCATTTTCGAGATGGCGTTACTCTGCCGCTACTCTTCGATTGGCTGCTGCGCGCGCTTTGCCTGAGTGCGCGGAGAACGAGTGCCTCTCTTGGATAGTCGCCGTACGTGGCGGATCGTTTGGTGGGACATGGGCGAAACAGAGCAGCGGGAGCGTTGTAGACGCTTGCGCTCGGCGTCCTTCGCTCGCGTCTCGTTGGTGTTTCCCGCACGCCGTCTGCAATTTGAACGCGATCGGACGCATGGAGGCATGCACGGACGGACGCTTCGCCCCACTGATCATTCACTCCGTGGATATGCCGTCTTTTCCCTTAAATATAGTAATATATCACCATACCTATTACTAAATTTTTCTATCATACTGATATATATTTTCGCACACTATACCTTGCACATTTAGTCTACTTCTGTTCAGTTGCGCCATCTGCTGTAATGAGTAACCCGTTGGATATATTGGGCGGTAGCAACTATTTATTGCGACAACTGTCGGTGATAACCGAGATTCCTATATGATTGGACTGATAATTTCGAAAACCTGATGGAAACACCTTTGCTTAATGTGTGTTTTGTTGCGTTGCGCCTATGTGTGGTGCATCGTGTTTTCTTGTGTCTGTGTCCTTTATGGGCGATGGTTTGTTTACCACAAATATAAACTAAATTTGGCATTGAAAGGAAACACGATAATCTCGAAGCAAGTGTTGTAAAAAAGATCACTTAGACTACATTATGTGAAATGCGGAAGACTCCAACGTGATCAAGATTTTTTTTCTCTCTCTCTGTAGTGTGCTAGCACTTCACTGCTTTAGTAAATGGACAAGGTATTCTTTCGAATTCACTTGAGATGGTCGTCGATAAGAGTGGGATAATTGGCGTGCAGTGACCGAGCTTCGCTGTTAATCGGGCCCCCAACTTAACTTCGCGTTCCCAGGATTCTTTTATTTTTTTGCTGATAACTGGTCCTATGCACCGTTGAATCAATTCAGCATGTCGTGTACATGTACCCGTGCTTAGCCAGCCTGATTTTCTTTAGTGACCACTTTACCTATGTCTAGATTCTGTATTTTTCAGGAGGCCCATTCTAGTCAGTGCCTGAATAGTATTCTCAATCTAGCCGGGAAAGGCGCTCATAGTTCATGTGTGGGATAATAAAGCTAGAGTCAGAAAGACAATGGGCTCTATCAAATTCGGCTGCGAATAATGTGTATGAACGAATTCACCGATATTGCCTGGAATGGTGAAAGTTAAAAAGTGCGCATGCAAGCTCGAAGAGACGAATGAAGAAATAACAGGCAGAACGAGCGCTGAGAGCTGCATGTCTTCCTTTGTCTCATCTAATTTTTGCGCTGTTTGTATGTTTGAACAACTAGCCCAACGAAGCACACTTCGGGGACTGCTTGGGATGTCCCATTTTTTTCGCAAAAGTAACTGCTACGTGGCTGTACGTACACTTTTTGTCCTATTTCAATTTTCAGCCACAGGTCTGCGAACTTTGTCGGTCCTTTGAAAAGGGAAGCAGTTTGTTGAGTTGGTCTGTTCTGCGAAGAGTATAGCGCTTAGTCACATATCTTGTCCGCTTTATTTGGTAAGAGTTATGCTTTAAAGCGGGCGTGCAACTAACAGTCGGGTTGGTGCGCTCTGAGCATGCATTCTGCCGTACTATCTTCGTGTTCACCGCTGAACCTTTTCGGGTCGGGCTCTAGGTCATGGTGTCGCGAACTGGTGCACAAAAAGCGGCTGCCCCTGCTGCGCAGTGAAAAGGAAGGCCCGCCGACTTTTTCTATTTGCGCGCAACACTAACCCGAACCCGTTCGTTGCCTAAAATAAAGTTCGCCTACGGGAGTCATTGTTTACGCCCTGTCAGCGGTGAGAAAGCGGCACCGCATTTATCTTTTTCGTTAAGAAAGGGGGCGGGAGTGCAACCGAGTTGCGTGTTTTTTTTCGTTCTTTGAAAAGAAAAAAAGTCAATGCGTTAGCTGTGGCATTTGTGGGACTAAGGAGTACAATATATCTTAATGGCAGAAAATGTTTAAAACGGAAATGCAAATGATTAGCAGTTGAGGAATTTCTGGCTAACTATATCAAAATCGAAAAAAAAAACGAGGCAAAAGTAAATATTACTGTGTGCTCTGAGTATTGCCATATACTTCAGATACGAAGTTTCTGAGAGAGCTCCTTCACACTGTAGTTACAAAAAGAAAAGACAAACCTGGAATCCATGTAGTTCCGCTGACATTCTTGCGTGTTGACGAGAGATTCAGAAATTTAGACATCGCCTTTTACAATGCAGACCTTGGTGGTCTAGTGGTCATGATGCTGACCCGCAGGTCGCTGGATCGAATCCCAGCCGTATTTTAGATGTACTAAGGTTTAGGCGCAGGTTAAAGAACTCCAGCTGGTTGAAATTTTCGGAGCCCTCCAGTACGGCGCCTCTCATAATCATATTCTGGTTATGGCACGTGAAACGCCACAATAATTATTTACGGTTGTTTTCGCCTATGCTATTAAACATATCGTTACGGTGCACTGTAAACGGAGGACTAAATTGTCTAGCACAACAGTAAACGGCCCTTTCATGTCGCAGCATCGACAAGAGCATAAACACGAACAACACGTCTTCTTTGGTCGATGTCTGGTTCCGCGACAGCGTCGGAGCACACATCGTTTTCGTTGTCTGCATACAGTGAGCGCGGCAATATCATGGTGAAATTGATGAGGATAGAGTTGTGAAAAAGTAATTTATCGGTCAACGTTTATTTATTGCGTCTCTTTAGTGTCCTTGGAAAGACGTGCCTCCTCAGTTCTCTTTCTTCGGCGCTAAACTGCTGCGTGGTCGAGCTTCGCTGCTCCACAGTAGGTGGCGAAGTGGACGAAATTCCGTCCTCGTTTTCCCTCCAAAACTACGGAAGTGTTCAGAAACGGCGCGCAATACAGAAAAAAAAAAGAAACAAAGGAGGGGAGGGTATGTACCCTCTCTCGCCATTTGTCAGCGTGTCCGCGTTTTTCGGCAAGCGCGCGTTGTTGCAATGAAGGTCGGTGTGGCGAGGGTTTTCTTGGCCAAGCCGTGTCTCGCCTGGTTCGTGCTTGCCGCGCAGCCAGTGCCATCACGTCAAGCCTTTGGCCCCCGCCCTCGGTCACGTCAAGCGAGTAGAGTTGGCTTACGTTGAAGCGTCAAGGAGTGACGTTGTACTAAAGCTTATGCCTGTCCGTGTGGGCGTTAGTGGGTGGGTTAATAATGAGCGTTGATATTGAAGTTACGGAGACATGCTGAGGAGGGGAAATGGCTGTGCCAGAGCCGGCTTAGTGTCTTTGATTACGCTGCAGTTATCAGCAGTAGAAGAAAGGTGAATATTTGTTACGATCAACGTGTGGTGTTTTCGCATGCATAGCCATAAAAGGAGAGGATCCACATTCGAAAGAGCGTGAAAGCTTCGAGGAAACCTTATTTTGTCTTTGAGAACATAATGCAAGCAACATTTAAAACAGCATTCTTCCAGGATGGAACCTGGGTGAGCTTTTGTTGTGTCGGTTGTTCAAGCTAATTAGGAGACTATCAGATGGTTGACCGAGACCTTTTTAACTGACTACTTAAAACTCAAATGCATTGAACATAACACATCTGTCGGGCGCAAGCCTGTCAATTGAGAGAGAGTAAGCGTGTTTATTAAATATATCACCATTGAGTAGTGAGCAAAGCAGACAATTTGTGAAAAAGAAAAAAAAAACAAATATGCGTGTAAATCTCAACAACAGTACAGTGTATTTCCAAGAATCCCAGGAGATCAGTCCTGCGCCTGCCACTGTTGCGTGACCGATAATCATATAGCGTGGTTTTGCTGCGTAAAGTCTCAGCAATTATGCTTGCATTTGCCATAAATATCTACAGTAAGTTTTACAGGAAACAAGCGCTGATAATCGCGTGGCACGCAACCTTCTGCGGCTCTTGTAGATCGCGCCCCGCTGTATTCGCTTTGCGCCACGATTAACGTCCGAGATGGGCTATTTGCGCGCTCGTGCAAGTTAGCGCGGCTGACGACACCTGCGGTCATCACGAGCTCTTGCGCGTGCTCGCGCATTGTTGCCGTGGCGCTGTATCTGCACGCTCGCGATATCTGTGAATTAGCCGGGAGGGTCCACCGGCGCTTTGTCCGTCCTGTCCGCGTTTATAATAGCGGCGTGCGTCGATCGCGAAAGACGCTCTATACAGCGTAGAAAGCGCTACCGTTCGCACCCAGTCTTAGTTTCTTTTGGCGGGCAGGCTTTCCGCTCCTGCTAGTAGTGGCAGCTGCGGCTGTTCGTTTTTCCATGTCCGAGCAGTTCACCCGTCTGACATTTTTTTTTTCATTTTCCTTTCTTATTTTGTACGTCTCCATTCAATCACTGGGCTATCATTGTGCGTGTTTTCTGAAATGTCTATCTGTATATATGCCGGCACGTTCTTTTTGTTTTCTTTTTTCGAAAGCACAAGCTCGTTCGTGTACGCTCTCACTGTTCGGCTTCCGTCTGCGCTCGTCAAGAGGGCGCCTCTGCACGTTGTGTTTCCTTTCTTTTTGTTTCCGTCATTTCTCGCGGCAGTCGACGAGATCGATTCACGAAGATTCGCACGTAGGTCTCCCTCTGGCGAAGTGACTGCCGTATTTATGCATGTTTAATTAGCGATTCCTGTAGCGGGTAGTGGCAGTTGATTCTTTTTTTCGCTAGTCTTGGGTAAACTAGTTCGCTTACGCGCGTGACTGCGAAAGCTCAACAACTCTTGCTTTCGTTTTCTCTACGGCCTGGGTTTCTTTTCTTAAAGAAAGAGAAAAGCTGGTTCATGCTTTCTCTGCGGTGTCATTGCGGTTGTTCACCGTGTCTCAGGCGAAACCTTGAATAAACAAACAAACAAAAACTTCACCAAGAAAAGAAAAACTGACATATCCGATCTGATCGTTGCAGTTGTGTGCGTGCATTAAATTGAATCGAGTAACCTTAAGAAGCCGATCATATTTGCTAGAGTATTCACAGTGTACCTCTCCGGATGAACGAGTTCTGATACGCGGCCGTCGCGGTGGCTGCGGTGCATAAACTCCAGCAGTTAGAAATTAATCGAAGCCCTCCACTGCAGCCTCTCTAGTAGCGTGAGTCGCTTTAGCATATGAAGCCTTTTATCAAACCAAGCCGTCCTGATTCCGGTGATCGTGAACGTTTTCGTGCGGAGGAAACGCACTACTGTCGTCGAGGATGTCGTTATGTTGTGATGAATGCGTGTTATCTCGATCGCTTTATCACCGAAAGCACTGTGTACCGTACAGCAAAATGGCATGCTTCAACGTAACGCCAGCACTTTCCAGCCTTATCGAATTCCGCGGCGGTCGATTGCCCTTCGGTGCAATAGTAGAAGCCCGTATACTGTGCGATGTTAGTGCACTTTAAAGCAGGTAGTCGGCGTTTCTGGACTCCACTACGGCGTCTCTCATAATCATATCGGGGTTTTGGGACGTAAAAACACTGATACTATTATTTATATTACTAATGGGCGCATCAAACAAGCTTCCGTGGCGAACGAGCATAAAGTAGAACAGCGTGTCGCATTCATCGTCTTCGCTTGATTTAACGTGACTCGATGCGATCTCTGCGTCGTCGTCGTCGTGATTCGGCGGGACGACTTCTTCCTGGCTTTTGGTCAGCCGCGAATCGCTTCCCTGGCAAGTGAGTGAGCCGGCGAGGAAGTAACGGCAAGTCTGACGCAAAGTGAAGTCTTTGACATATACGAAAAAAAAAAAGAGTTACCCGGTAAACGATAGTTATGAGAAGTGTCGCGATTATGCGCTGCCGATTATTTCGTTTAGTGTGCAGGAGGGTAAATAGTCTCGAGGGTTAATTTTATAGACAGACTGTGGAAATGCAAGTAGCAACGACGCTTGCGTAGTGTGTGGAAAAATTGCGTGTTATCTTCATAACAACAATACTCTCCCAATTCGCGATATGATTGGGAGGCGTGCCCGCGTGGATGATTTCGAGCTCCTTAACGCGCGCACCGCACAGTCCAGCAACTTCGAGCATTTCGTCCCCATCGAAATCCAACAGCCGGGATTGAACCCGCGTCTTACTTTTTTTTTTTACTGGTTTCATATATTTCGGGTATTTATGAGGCATGTCTTCACCGCCTGTAAATACCGTGCTCTTCAGGCCGGGGGGTTTGTCGCAGCGCCCCCTTTTCTATCATGTCAAAGTATGGCTTTGCGCCCTCTTCATGTGAGTGAGTTAGCGTGTGTGCTCGTTAGAACTTCATGCTACAGCTAGCTTGTTGATGCAAGTCCCTCACTTTGTGTCACCACTTCTGTATAGGATTGTGTTTTTGGGAACGCTGCTTCCGAGTAAATGATTATGTAAACTGATGGAACAAGAAACTAAATTAAATTTTCTTTTTTTCTGTGTAGCTGTCATGCGTGCTTCAAACACACATGTAGCTGCTCCAAAATGAGCCAGTGACCGCTGCTGCACAGGGTGAAAAGTCGAATGAGCAACGTCCACCGTAGGGAGTAGTAACATTCCTGTAACTTTCCGAATAAGTGACGAA
This sequence comes from Rhipicephalus annulatus, assembly GCA_013436015.1. Classification (NCBI taxonomy): domain Eukaryota; kingdom Metazoa; phylum Arthropoda; class Arachnida; order Ixodida; family Ixodidae; genus Rhipicephalus; species Rhipicephalus annulatus. The sequence goes on from WOVY01014025.1 coordinate 20,260, forward strand.
CTGCAACCAGTGTAGTATGCCTGCTACCAGAAGAAATATGTTATGCGTTTATGTTGTGTAATATATGTATAGCATTGCCACGTGCCGTGCCGGGCTTCGCTGTTGTGGAGTGCCAGCGATTGCGTCATTTGAATAGGTGAGAGTCGACTGAGATGATCTTTGAACTTCCGATATGCCCATCGCAGGACAATATGTGATGACACCTGTCTGTTTTGTGTAATCGATTCGACTGTTACTATTCAGCACATAAACTGATTGATGATTGATATGTGGGGTTTAACGTCCCAAAACCACTATATGATTATGAGAGACGCCGTAGTGGAGGGCTCCGGAAATTTCGACCACCTTGGGTTCTTTAACGTGCACCCAAATCTGAGCACACGGGGCTGCAACATTTCCGCCTCCATCGGAAATGCAGCTGCCGCAGCCGGGGTTTGAACCCGCGAACTGCGGGTCAGCAGCCGAGTACCTTAGCCACTAGACCACCACGGCGGGGCTCAGCACATAAACTGTACCTTCTTGTTTTCCTCGGCAGCAGCGGGGCTTGTATAGTGTTCTTGTTGTTTCTCGTCGGAGGAACAAGTTGGTCTCATCAAGAAAAGAGCTTGTCTGCCGCACCCTCGCCTTCTGTGGATGCAGGTGACGAAAACGCCTCGCGGGAATATAGTGAAACATTAAGAACAGATAATGTGGGGAGCTCAGCCACACTTTCGACGTCGTCACCGTGTGGCCCCCTCTGTGTACGTGTTTGTCAGCGTCGCTTCTCGTTAAAATGTTGCCGATGAGACGCGGGGAGGGCAAGTAGCAAAACGTGGTTCGTCCGTATCTCGGATGCGGGCGGCGATTCGGGCCTGTTGGTCCGGTAGCATGCGCTGTGTTGTCTCCAATCTGCCTTCTTTCGTCCATGTCGTCTGTCTGCACTATCACCTAATTTAATGCTCTCCCACGTTTCGCAACGCGGGCTATTCGGAAATCGCCATCAGGTGATGACGCCATGAAGACGTCACTGATCGCAAAAATTTGTGAGGTCACCATGACATCAATACTACTTTCGGTAACGTGACGACGTCGCCTCGTCCCGTCATATCGTCTCTTGGTCAAAGGTGCGTGGATCACGGGGGCAGCGCAAAACAATGTTCGGTGAAGAAAGCTTTCGGAGGAAGGGGGATTGTCACGTCAACTCGGAAGAAAATGTACTTCGCCCGCTTGTTTCTTGAGCGCATGCATGAGGCACCCTGTGCTGTTTTTTTTTTTCTTCAAGTGATGATTAAAGCTAAGCCATATAATCAGCTGCTTTTCTTGCTTATTGCCTATGTTCTGGGCGTTCACGACAACAACAATAATAATAATAATAATAATAATAATAATAATAATAATAATAATAATAATAATAATAATACGTTAGAGGTCCTGTGGTCTGTACGGGATAGGAGAAATGACTACTAACATTAAGAACGCTGCCTTTGTGTGAGCCCATCTAGTTTTGTTGTCTCGCTCGCGTTTCGAGGAGACTGACTCCTCCAGCGTTTCCTGGTTCCGTCATTACCTAAGCGTTGCTCCGCGAACATGTTTCCTGCTTCGCCCACGTTTGAAGGAGGACAAGATATGGAGCGTGTTTACCTCCTTCGACCGAAAGCTTGGATAAACTGTAGGGAAGGAGCGTTCTCTTCTTTCTCTTCTTCCTCGGCAGCACGGCGTGACTCTTATCAGACGGCAGGAAAAACAGGAAACGAGAGCGCTTCATTGTCCTTTTTATCAATTTTTATCTGCACTACCGCGTCGGTGATCACAGTGGGCTGTGCGATGTTTTGTTACAGAGCTCTCTACAGAATGATCCCGGCTATGTTTCCTTTGCGTGGTATTTTTTATTTCTTTATTTGGCGCGTCCGTTTGATAAGCGGTTTTAAAAGTGCATGCCCCAGTCCCTTTCATATTGGGCGCGTATGTTTGAGACAGAGTTGCGAGTTCCGCTGAGAGGATTTTGTCTTCTTTTTATTTCGCCGAGTCGTTTGCTGAATTCCGTAGTCGCTTGTCGCGTTTTCTCGGCTTAGTTTGCAATTTCTCAGCAAGTATAATCGTCTTAATGATCATCACGTGCACAAATAGTGCGTTTGCCGATGAAGCTGAGCTTTCAAGTAAAACATACGTTTGGAGAATCGGCGAGTAACGTTAATCATGCACTCTTAAACGTGGGTTCTACTGAATGGAGACACTGTTAAAAGTAGATATGCGCTTTCGTTCATAGGTGCGCGTATTTTTGCTGTACAAATTAATTTAAGTGCATTTTTCAACTCCGCTAAAAACTTGATGGACATTTATTTATTGTAACAAAAGTACGCTCTACAATTGGAAAATTAAATCAATTTCAGTTCCTTGGGAATCTTCGCGAAAGTCCGGCCGCTTGTTCTTGGCTTGTTTTAATCTGATTATTTCCTTGTTTGCTCTGTAGTACAGTCTAAAAGCTGCAGAGGGTATCGCAGGAGTAAAAAGGCCAACTTACTCTTCAGAGTGTTCTTCTATTCTCTCAAAGCATCAGATAGAGTGAAATGCTTTGATCGGGAGAATGAAACAGCTTTCTACTCTTCCTCTTTTTGAGAGTGAAATGCCCATATACTTTTCAGGCATGAGAAAGTAAAACTGGGTTATACTCCTGCTCTTAATTACTCTTAGATGCTTTGGCACACCGCGGGTGGTTAGCAATACCTAATAACCGCACATGAATGTACTAAAACCTACTGCAATTGTGTGAGCCCAGGTGGTCGAAATTTACGGAGTCCTCCACTACGGCGTCTCTCATAATCATATGGTGGTTTTGGGATGTTAAACCCTACAAATCAATCAACCTACAAATCAATCAATCAATCAATCAATCATCTGCAATTGTTTGTGGAGAATTTAGACATGATTAAAGTAAAAAAATAAACGTCGTTTCCAGCGCTAGCCAGTGAAGTTTAGCGCACTGGAAGGCGCTAAACTCTTAATATTCACGTTTTTAGCCTTGGATCTATGGTATTGAAATAAGCGAATGCTATCTCATTCAATCGGTCACGATCGAAACTCAACGCAAACGAATATTCATGTTTTTCGCTACGACCATCGCACATGGGCGATGGTGCCGTACACCTAATGTACGGTACGGCTGCAGTGAAGTATGGTGGCTTTAGTCGTAGAAAGTGAGCAAGAATGACCGAAAATATGTCCAAGGAGATAAAAAAAAACACCAAATTGGTTAGTGCACACCAAAGAAGCGCGTTGTTTCGCACGCAGAAATGACTAACCACTTAGCGAGTCAGTGCAAATGATGTTCATATAATCGGTTACCCTAATCTGTCTTTTTCTACTGTAAAAAAAAAGTGTCGGATAGACGTTGTGATCTCACGAAGTACAAAATAAACACAATAAACACGCTATCGACAGTCCGGCTGGTTCTGAGAAGATCGGAGACACTCAATTCTACGCGTCTAAATAAAAACAATGTAGACGTACACCAACATTACTTACGCCATAAAGGAATAAACACTCATTTACCGTCTTTCAGTGTGGTGTATACTGATTAGCGTGTCAGGCTCGCAATTTGCAGTGCGTCCAGAGGTCAAACATTCGAGTCTCATTCGGTCTTTACCTCACATTATACTTTTTTTTTTTTGTCGTAGGACTCGTATTCAGCCACCTTTACGATCCGCGTGCGATTAGATCTGTCAAAAACAAATAAAAAGCACAATTACGGCTCAAGTACTGCTATTTTTTTTTTCGTGAGGCGTATACTACTACTTTCTTCGGTGAGGTTACGCTATTATGCTTCGGGCAGCGTTATGTTAGTTTGTTGAGGGGGGAGTGCTTTGACCTGTTCCTGGGAGAATCGCTTTACTCTGCCTCAACATTAAGTAATTTACTCTGGAAAAGAGAGTGAAATATGGGACAAGAAAGTACATTCTAAAAGAGAGTGTCCAGCACGCTTAGTTTTTAGAGTGTATCTGACGATCGCCTCTGGCATGTCAGAACGCTTCATGAGGATTTGCGGCCGAAAATAGTCTTGTCTTTTTTTTTCTGGTTCTAGTCGAACAGTCTCTCTCCATACTTAATCATTGTCGTTATGTTTACGAGAACGCATATTTAGTGTTGTATATGTACACGCCGCCTGATAGTGCAGCCCAATTTAAGGAGTCCTCTAGTGTCACCTTGCCATGGCTACAGCCCTATACTTCTGTCCAGCACCTCGATCGGAAAGTCGATCGTGTAGTCCCGATTCCTCTATCAAGGAATGATGCAGCAAGACAACTTTACCTGCTGGCTCGAGATCTCACACGCACGTTCTGGTCGTCTACCAGCTTCCAAAGGTGTCAATTTTATGAACTGGATCCTTCGCTCAAGCTAAAGCTACCATCACAACTTTCCCGCTCCGATGCGACACTGTTATGCCGCCTTTGGTTGGGTGTTGCATTTAAAAAGGTGTACTGCTTTCGCATTGGTATGGCAGACACTCCTACATGCGACTACTGCGGAGCTGAAGAGACCATCGAACACGTTCTGTGCAGTTGCGCTTGCTACGACACACAGCGATGCCAGCTCCGCATGGTTTTGAATCGACTTGACCCCGGACCATTTTGTGTGCAGAAGATACTAGGACCTTGGGCATCTGCCTCAGTTGCGCAGAAAGCAACAAAAGCACTGCTACTTTACCTCAAGTCAACAAACCTGAGCGACCGCCTGTAGACTGTGTGTGCTCCCCGAGTGTGCTCGTGATTGTGTGTACCTTCTCATCTTTCTGCAACCTCTTTTCTCCCCTTTATCCCTTCCCCAGTGCAGGGTAGCAAACCGGATGTGCGTCTGGTTAACCTCCCTGCCTTTCCTTGCATCTTTATCTCTCTCTCTCTCTCGATCGGAAAGCGGCTTACTCCGGCCAGGGTCACGTGTGTGTTTGCCATAACTTGCGTGCGTTTGCCCCACTAACAAACTACGTCACACCCCAGCCGAGCCTGTCGCCGATCGATGCCGACGAAGCGCAGTTTTCTTCCTCGCCAACCTGTCACTGGTGCATCTCTGCGTTCGCATGCGAATGCAGCAGATGCACGCTTATATATGTATGTATAACCAGTTGCTGTGAGATTGAGTTCCATTCAACTTTATTCGCAGTCTGTCACTTTTTTGAAAGCCTTAAAAAGGCTTCACTAGATCCGTACACCGGACCATGACATACAGTGGCGTCAATTCCGTGCAGCACTAAATACCTCAGTAAAAAAATCAATACTACGCATCATAACTATGAGACGGCTGACTGGACGATGTATGTAGAAGGCGGATTGGCCAGAACCTTTGCCCTTCTACCCGACCTCGTCATCTTGCGAAATCATTGCTTGAAAGAGTGAATGGTTATTGAAGGAAATTCGCAGGTGTGCATCGGCATGGAGTCTCATTGTCTACGTGCGTTGATAAATGTACTATTGCTCGTAGATGTTAACTTGTTTGGTGAGATACGTAGTGCACCTGTCTTGGCACTGACTATTTCTGTGATGTATCTATCGCCTGCGTGCTAATGGTATTCTTTGTGGATTGTGGCAGCACCACAGTTCTCATTAGTCTAGTGACTTTAGTGAAAACATTGTGTACCTAGACGAGGCTTCTATGATGGGCTTCGGTAGCGCGTGACAGCGGGCGGAGCAGATCGCTCAGACCATGGCCTTAATTTAGATGTGCGTTATATGCCAGAAGGCGTAAAGGAATGTGTTTACTTAGGACAGGTAGTAACCGCGAAGCCGAACCACGAGAGTGAAATAACTAGAAGAATAAGGATGAGTAGATCACATTCGGCAAGCATTCTCAAATCATGAATGCTAATCTACCACTAACACCCAAGAAGAAGGTATATAACAGCTGTGTCCTGCCAGTACTTACCTAGGAAGCATTAATTTGGAGGCTTACAAAGAGGGTTCAGCTTAAATTGGAGACGATGCAGCGAGTGATGGAAATGAAAATGTTATAAAGGTGTAACATTAAGAGACAAGAAGAGAGCGAAGTAGGTCAGAGAACCAACTGGGGTTAAGGATATAATAGTTGAAATCAAGAAGAAGAAATGGACACGGGCCGGGCACGTAGCACGTTGGCAGGATAACCGCTGGTCATTAAGGGTAAGTGACTGGATTCCGAAAGAGGCAAACACATGAAAAGGAAACAGGTGGGTCGATGAGAATAAAAAGTTTACAGTATAATGGTTTCAGCAGAAAGCATAAGACCGGGTTGATTGGCGGATCGTGGGAGACGGTTTTGCAGTGGGCGTAGTCAAGATGAGGACGGTCAGGATGATTTGAGTTAGAGAACCTTAACTGGTCAAAACTAATCGCAGTCTGTTTTAACGTAGTTGGGAATATTTCTCATTTGATAGCAATAATTACGGCACAATATATACAACGCCTAGTTTCCTAAATTGCACTCGGGGTTTTGCGCAGACGAAAACTGACGCTGCCAGCTGTTGTGACGTCTATAAACTTAAATGACAATAAAAGAAACAGGTTTCTATACGTCACCACACAGATGGCGTGCGTGAATGTTTCCTTTGCTGTTTTCGAGGTTATCGACCTGTCTGGGTCTTCTGAGGACGTACGATGCCCATTGTTCGCAGAAGTGTTCATTTCCTCGCAATGTACGACGCGTACGATGCCTTGGAAATCTCCTCCTTCTAACCCGTTCGCCCATAAGCTTTGCAGTGCGTGGATGATCGCGTGTGCGTGCAGTAGTTCCTCTTGGTTATATTGGTGATAGGCTTCTTGAAGGCATTGCGCGCCATCGATCACTGTCTTGAGCGAAAAGAGGCTAAGAATATATCTGGTGCCGCTGCAGACGTGCGGGTACAATACAGTGACAGAAACTTCACTGCAAAGAAACTCCACGAATCTTCACGAAGTGAATCATTGCGAGTGGACGAAGGTCTGGGTATCGCATGGGTGAGTACCCGTACGTTGCTTGAGGGTTCACATAATGTCGCCGGCAAGTATAAAGGCTTCGTGCTGTAGGTATTTTAAGTTGTTCCGTGGCATTTGTAATTGGTATTTGTCCATTGTTTACCCTTTGTGTCTTACATATGTTTTGACTGTATCGGACATTACCCGAGCGTTTCCCCAATAATGCAGCCGTGACAACGGACAAGCCTCACCCTTAGATGCCTCGCCCCTAAATTGCGAACAACGGGAGGATGCGCTAGTTTGCCACACATGCAATGAACCCTTTTCAGATCAAGCAGGTTTGTTGTTTATGCCTTGTCTGAAAAGAAAATAAATATAATGGTCACTGTCAAGAGAAACGGCACAGTAGGAGTGAGACGAAGTGGGCATAAACGAGGACGTTTTATTGCATTTTCACGTTTATATATTCTCTGCTGTTTGTGAAGACAGACTACGGCTGTCGCCTTAAACGGTGCTTGAACCATAAGGCAACTTTCATGCCACTCTGAGATGGGACACAGCCTCTTTTAGTGCGTCATCTCGTGTCCCCATAATTATAAGGCGAAAGCCTTTATTTGGTCATACTCGCGTCCGTCCGACCGTCCGTGCCTTGGAATGGTCCCAGCTTTGGCCTAATTCCCGAACACTATCTCAGCAATCATGCGATTTCTGAGAGAGTTAAAAGAAATAATATAAAATAAAAATGAAAATATGAAAAACATTGCCGTATGGCAATGTTTTTGTCGCCGAACACATTTCGTAATATAAAAAGTGTCCTTCATATTTCTGATTGCAGTACTCTAGTATATATATGGACCAAAACGTGGGTTTTAGCGCCGTGTTCGCTTCCCCCTCGGGTCCGTGTTGTTTTGGGGGTTGTTTCTTTCCATTCAAGTTTGTGTAGTGCACCATGGTACGGAACACTTCTCACTTGCATTACCGTCGTCGACTCCTCTTGTATCGTTCACTCGTTGCGAGCTCTTCATGACGTGCACAAACGATGGCGGCGCGCTTTCTTCTGCCACGCAGCATTGCGTAGAAGACAAAGCACGTGGCGAGTGGCGTGTATTGTTTCCGGCTAGGAGCACTGGGTGGCACGACCGCCGTTTGTTTTTCCCACAGCCGTCGTAGAACGACACAGCAGCCGCGTAACACGTGCACCCTGAAGGAGCTTCATAGAGCGCCGTCGAACACACTACTACACTCTAACCATCAGCTACAATGTACCCAAACAGTTAAATCAATTGCAGAAGTGTGTAAGTACAGAAGCGTCATTGTCACGCAAGTGCTTGTTCGATGTCTTTCTTCTTCATACATTTCAAATTTATGCATAAAGCTTGCAAATTTATCTTGTATCTATGCTTTCTACAAAGTATTCATCAGATCATGCCTCTTTCTTTTTTTACGGCCGCTGTTTTTATATTTATATTTACATTGTAACGGAACAATACTTTCTTGCCGGTCATATTATTCACTGTTCACACGTATTTGTAACCTGTTCACAGTGCGCACTCATGTAATTATATGTATTCACAACGACAAGCGTTGTTTATACTGCACAAGTGTGCAATGCTGCTGTTGCCTGGTTGCGACCCCAGCCCCGTCAAGCTGTATGCTTACAGATTTTTTTCTTGGGGTGGCCTTCAACATTGCACTTCGTGCTTGTTCTAAACAAAATTGGACTTGACTTGAACAGCTCGCGATTATCAGAGGGCCGGTGCGTAACTTCAGCGTGTGGCTTGGCTACGCGCACCTTCAGAAGTCTTCACAGCCTTGTAAGCTTGTCAGTGTCTTGTCATGCACGTGTGTTTGTGTGGCGCGGAGAACGAGGTAGCCACAACGAGGTCAAATGTTCGGCCTTTCGGTTTGGTTATGTAAGAGTATTTGCGGAGGGCTGAAACATAATTATGTACACTACTCAATAACTTGATTCATATTGAATTAAGACGGTTTGGACTTGGGTACATCTGTAGGTGGTGCCATTTCTCAGCAACAGCAATGGTAGACCTCCATAACGAAATGGAAAGTACGACAAAAAAAACTCCTGGTTATTTGCAACATAGACCAACTGAACCATTCTGGTAAAATTGGAGCATATCATTACGGAACATGTGGCTTCCAAGCATAATTGAACGTCGCCCATTAGGAACACGTGTGGTAACATTGTAAAGTATTTAACACCCTGGGAAAGCACATGGTTTGTAGTGCGGCACCAATTTTACCAGAATAGTCCTTTGGGTCTAAGCTGCATATAACCGCGAGTCGTTTTAATTACTAGTTCTTTTTCTTCAGATATTTTTCACACCCATTCCTCGTTCAGTTACGACAGGCCACTACTTTCGCTACCGAGAGGCGGCGCTATGTACACATGTCACCTAAATTCTGGTCACGTCTACAACAGCGGATGATTCTGAACGTAGTCAGGGCCCGTTGTCGTTGCTGGGAAGGCCGTGCGCATGTCCCCTATATTCTGGTCATGTCTAGAACAGTGGGTAATCCTGAGCACAGTCAGGGTTGGTTGTAGAGGTCGCTGAGTAGCCGAGCACATGTCCCCCATATTGTGGTTATGTCTAGAACAGCGGGTAATCCTGAGCACAGTCAGGGTCGGTTGTAGAGGTCGCTGAGTAGCCGAGCACATGTCCCCCATATTCTGGTTATGTCTAGAACAGCTGGTAATCCTGAGCACAGTCAAGGTCGGCTGTATAGGTCGCTGAGTAGCCGCTGTTAAGTTTGGCCTGGAAATTCGTCTGGGCAGACGCCATTATGCGTAAGCCTCTCTACTGGGGAGGCTCTCAATCCCTTCGGCGCCCAGTCTGCCAGACGCTGTCGAAGATTTGAGCAATTACCCAGACCATGTGGCAAGCGAAGGCGAGTTCCCGACTTTCAAATGCGGACCTTTTCGTCGTCCCTTCGGATGGGAGCGGTGCCTCATGACCTCGGCGACTCATCTGGCGACGGGGAAGCTGACTGACCAGAGCCAGAGCTGACAGGAGAGCGGCGCTCCTTTTTTAATCCTCAATCAAGTAGACGATCGGCCGGCTGCCTATGCCCGCCAGGCATTGTCCCTGCTAGCCGAAGGATGAGACGGCGTGTCGCCACGACGCCGTTAATCGTTCGAGAGAGGACAACGAAGACAGCATCTTCCTGGAAGAGACCGCGGCGGCCACCGCAAATCAACCCGCTAATAAAGCGAGCTGTGCGGCGGACCCTTTGATGTATGCTGCCAGGATCGTGGGACCTTTCGACTAGCGGCACACACACGACGAGAAAGAGCCCTGCTGGCGCCACCTTGCAGTGCCGTGTTCACGACTCAATATTGGCCGTTCACGTGGACCGGGCATGCTCGTCCCCTTCACCTGCTGTGTGTGTGTGATTGGTGTTCCACTCGAAGAGGAAGAGCCCGACAGGGCTTAAAACGTTGCCGCAGAGTGCTGGACGTCGCTCTGAACCATGTAACGGTTCAACCACCACGCTCGTGGTTTGCTGGACGTCGCTCTGAACCATGTAACGCTTCAACCACCACGCTCGTGGTTTGTGAAACCACTAACCCTTCTTTGCTCTAAATACGTGTGAATAATGCTATAAACCTGTTTGTTTTCGTATCCTCTTCTTGTCAGCATTCGTTTCCTCCACCCGGTTACCCCACGCTACCACAAGAGACCGGGTAGACCCCCATTCGCAAACACTGGTGGCAGCGGTGGGATGCCATCAGCAACGAACTTCCTCCTTCGACCCTTAACACCGCGCACTTGTCCCCTTATATTCTTGTCATGCCTAGACCAGTGTATAATCCAGAGCACAGTCAGGATCTGTTGTAGAGGTCGCTGAGTAGCCGTGCAGACGTCCCCCATATCCTGGTCATGTCTAGAACAGTTGATAATCCTGAACACATCCAGGGTCTCTTGTAGGGCTCGATGACTGGCTGTGCACATGTCCCCCAAATTTCGGTCATTTCTACAACAGCGGGTAATCCTGAGCACAGTCAGAGTCGGTTGTGGAAGTTGCTGAGTAGCCGTGCACATGTCATCCATATTCTGGTCATGTCTAGGACTACGGATAATCCTGAACACAGTCAAGTTCTCTTGTAGGGGTCGTTGACTGGCTGCGCACATGTTCCCCAAATTTCGGTCATGTCTACAACAGCGGATAATAGTGCACAGTAAGGGTCGGTTGTAAAGGTCGCTAAGTAATCGTGCACATGTCCCCTATATTCTGGTCATGGCTATAACAGCGGATAATCCTGAACACAGTTCAGGGTCTCTTGTACACTCTGCCAGGTGCCGGATAATGAACGGTTTATAGGCGGCGTGCCCTTGCGTGCTGACTAAAAGCATGTCTATAGGAAGCCCAGCAATAAAAAAATACCCGTAACAGCCACACGGCGCGGAAGTAACGCCTATAGCTGGTAAAAGCTCGCTTAGATTAGTAAAAGATTACTTTACAAGGATCTTTACTAATCTTTACCACGTGACACGCTACTACGGTGCGTTGAGGAAGGCATTGACAACTTCGGTTCAGGTGCGTTCTAAGATACTGCGGCCGTTGAGGACTGCATTCACAACTTCGGTTCAGTTGGATTCCAGCCGTAATGCCAGCCGTGCGGCCGTAACAGTCAGTGGCTTCGAGTGCCCGCCCCTCTGACATCAAGGATCTTTACTACTCTTTACCACATGACACGCTACCACAGTACGTTGAAGACTGCATTGACAACTTCGGTTCAGTTGCGTTCCAGAATACTGCTGCCATAACAGTCAGTGGCTTTCTTGAGCTCGTTGGCTTTTACTTAAAGACAACGTTCGTTTCATGGAACGAAGGCACTTTTATTCAAAAAGAGGAGTGTGCATCGGTTCATGCATAGCACCTGTTTTAAGGGACATTTTTCTCGCTCACCATGACCGGCTCTTGGCTAGCCGCCTCGACAGAACGGCTGTCGTAAAGGTGTTTTGTTGACGATCTTCTTGTACTTCTATACTGCGATGCTCGGGGCTTCGAAGTTGCCGTTTCAAACATATTACGTCTTTTCGATGACTGCATGACACGTCTTATTCTGACGCATGAGCGTCCGCAGGATGCTTCGTTAAAGTTTTTATATTTGAGATTAAACATCTCAAGTGATCACCTTTGCTGGAAATATAGGCCTAGAGGAAGCAAACCTCTTATGCCGTCTTCGTCGGCTCATTCAAAGCTCGCTAATCATTCCTTAAGAAATGCCCGCCAAAAGTCTTGCGGCCACTCGTTAATCAGCAGCTTCGTTTAGCAGGCTTCCCGTCTGATCAGTGCTAGCTTCGCCGATCATGTGCTGGTTTCGGGGGCGGAAAAGTTGCTTAGGACTACTAAACAGGGACGAAAAGCACCAGTAAACCGCATGGCTAGTAGCTCAAAGCGCGTGGCTGTGATTCCCTATCTACATAGGATTTCTCACAATTTGAAAGAAAAAAATCAGGTGATAAGGTAGATGTGAAGGTTGTTTTCTCTGCCCCAGAAAAGCTTTCAGCGCTCTGCAAACGGGTGAATGCGCAGTCCGCACGAAGGAGCTGCTGCAGAATCAAACACAGAAGGCTATTCGTAGCGTGTGTGATAGTCGTCGTTTATTTGCTCCCGTTGTCTTGCGGCTAGATATATGTTGGGCAGACGGGCTGGTGCCTGAATGAGTGTTCAAAGGAGCATCATTACAATGTATACTCAGCTGTGCAAGGTCATTTGGGCATCCATTGTAGAGATTGTGGTTGCAGACCGGAATTCGAAAAGTGCACTGTTGTAGCCAAACACCGTCAGCAGCTAACACGAGAGGTTATGAAGGCCAACCAAATGCAAATGCTGGGTGATCGATGTATCAGCGTGCCTTCGCTTGCTCTCACTAAACAAGAGCTTGCTCTGACTAAACAAGAATTCGAGTTTATGGCTTTGACAAAATAGATCGTGAATTTGTGCTGAGGTGTGGTGTTGTAATCATATAATGAAATGATGATTGTCTCTTTGTGATGCAATAGGTTGCGCGATTGCGCGGTGATGTTGTGTCACGATTATATATTTTCAGCGTTTTCGCTAATAAAATTTCAGTTGAAGCCAGCGCTCTTTCTGTCCTTGTCTCTTCTTCTGTACTTACGTCATAACTACTCGTAGTCTCGCGCTGGGCAAATATGTTGATTCCCAATCACCAACTAGCCCAAGCATCTGCCTTATCAAGCTACATACAGTCCAAGAACAGATGCGGAGCAGATTGCCATCGCTCTGGCTCTCACCTATCCCTCTTCCAAACATATCATCACTGACTCGCGAGGGGCCTGTCATAACTATAAGCTAGGGTGGGCTCCCCGCTTGCTCGGCGCATACTGGAACGTAGCTTCCGATACGTTGATCCAACTCCGCGTAATCTGGTTAGGGCACCCGGTCACCAAGGACTCGGGGGAAGCGAACCGGCTGATCGGGCCGCCCACGCACTCTCTTCCCGGGCTATCTCCCTGTCTTTGGAAGCCTACTCCCAATCAGACGATTCGGCCCTTTCATTCAAAGATATTAACAATTACTACATGGAGCAGCACCGGTGCTCTCCAGACTCTTGTAAGGGGCTGCATCGTGCTGGCTAGCGTCTCCTTTTAAAACTGTTTACCAATACTGTACTGTACCCGATGCTTCTAATACATTTCAATTCAGCCTGTGATGGTGCGTGCCAGTTCTCTGGATAGGTGGATGACCCATTCCACATAGTCTGGGCGTGCCAGTCAAATCCTATCCTCCCCTCACGAGAGTGGACTGGGAGGCGGCCCCGCTTTGCTGTCATGATCTGAAGGCCTAAAAGGCCCTGGTTCAACAAGCGTGGGCGGCGTTGCTTGCCAATGCTCTGAGCGCAGGAATAGGGGTTCCACCTAGTCCTCTAAGGGGAGCAGGCCAATAAGGCCCCAACCTGATCATCTCTCTGTAACCCTTTAATTATTTATTTGACCACCACCAGCGGCACATTGGCTTCGGCTGCGACGTCTGTGACCGCTTGTCGTTCGAGAACAACCACTGTGATTAACGCATTGCGAAACGGATTTAACCGCTCATTACATTCCTCCATCACCGTGATCATGCCAGACACAATGTGGTAAACCCGATCGAAAGGTGTCATATAATTAAGAAGCACGAACATAGTGACCAGTAATTGTGGAACGCTTCGGTGCCACGTCGGTTCAAACCCACTACTAAACACCAGGGCCGCACGTTTCAGCTTTCGCTGGTTAACCATCTATTTGTACGGAGTGCTTGGGCGGGGACTTTAATTTTTTCGTTTTTGTACTGGGTGGTTTTACGCAAACTTCCGCCTTTTGGCATCACGATGATTCTAAAATGCTTAGGAGGACGAGTGCATAATAATGCAGAAAATTCAAGCAGTGCCAGATTCTGTTCGGCCTGAATGAATTTAGAAAAGAGCGCCACTACGTACACAAAGCTAGAAATGTAGAGGTCCTGAGAGGCATTAGGGAGTCACGCTGCGTCGTAGCGCTGCAGCAGCGTTAAGGCTTGACCACACGTACGCGTCTCGTGGCTTACTCGGCGTAAGGAAAGAGGGAATGCGCAACTTCCTTTAGGAGGGCGCCACAGCATATTCACGGAGTGAAGGATAATGGAAGGGTGAAGCGTCCGTCTGTCCTATTGCACACATCTCTATTGGACCAACGCCATCCAGGAAATGAGAGGAGAAATGGTGATGACGCAACGCCATCTATTATATTGTTCGGGCGATGCTGCCGACTACGCCTGGCGCAGGGCAAGGTTAGACTAAGGGGAGCTTCGCCCCTAAATATTTACCTAACGAGCGCCATGCATGCATGGGCGTTCACGATCACGTCTGCTAAAATTTGGAACACTATGCGCCGCGGAAATGGGTCAAATTTCAAGATGAAAGCTGCTTTCCCTTCCGAGACTGTTCTGAGACTGTTCAATTGCAGCATCTTGCGTACTTGATGTTGTCAGCTTAAATAGCAAAAGTGACTTGATGCTTGTCCGTCTCTGTGGATTTCGAATTTCACTTCTCTCCCAGACGAGGAAGCCAAAGTGTGTTTTTTTTCCTCCGCTTTGAACATATCGAAATATTCATATTTGGTTGCTTGTGTGATTGTAATTCGAGTTGTTGAAATCGTACATTTCGTCATTCAGACTGTATATGCTTTTATTCCTTTCGGGACAGCTTAGCCTCCGTGCTTCGTTTCATTCTCGGTGGGTGACTCAAGTGGAAGTTTTTCGAAGCCATTCGTTGTGCAACTCCTGACCCGCTATGGTGGTCGCGTGGTCATAATTGTAATCAATTTTGGGCGGTAAACTTCCGACATTAATAATAATAATAATAATAATAAGTTATTATTATTATTATTATTATTATTATTATTATTATTATTATTATTATTATTATTATTATTATTATTATTATTGTAAAATCTCGTCGATACCCTTCCCTCAGGCCTGCATAATAGCGTCTACCTGCTTGTATAAGCCGAAACCCCCGTCTAACACCTAAAAGTTTTTGGAGAGAAAGTTCAGTCCGTGTTTTCGGTGGTTTTGCGCCTGTTCTGATAAAATAAGGAGCCTCGTACGAATTCGGTCGTGAAGCCCATTTCCGACCGCGCTACCAAAGTAGCAAGAAAAAAAAAAAGAACGTCACAAACCGTATGTCTCTTTCCGCGGCTCTCTATGCGGCATCGGGGAGGAGGTGTGCTCTTGCAGTGGCGAGATGGGAGACGCAGAGCGGAAAACGTCAGATAAACGTGGAGAGCAGTATCACGTATTGTCGTTTCATCTTGTTTCAACTCACTGTATTTCTTCAACGGACTTTCTTGATACGTCCGATTGAAGTATAATGTAGAACGGGATGGGCGCTATCCGAAGTTTGTTGTTCTTTGTCTTTCTCTTCTTTCTTTATCTAGAAGTGGGGCTTGCAGGCGAGTGGAACGACCAATCTTATCGGTTTATTGAAGCCGGAAAATGCTCTCGCCCATTTCTTGCCCCTGCAACGTTTCTGTACATCCGACTCGGAACCGGGACTCGATTCGCGTTGTGATGTGTACCGTCGCAGTTGCGATAGCGAGGGGCATTCCAACCGACTACTTGGACGAGAACACAAAGGTTGACGACACGCCGCTGATCCTACAACTGAAAGTCTATTGAAACCTTGCTTGCATTTTTATAGCATTCGAATGCAATGCTCACTGATGTACAGGTTGTTTGCTTGTGTGCATAAATCTTTTTTTCTATTAGTAGTATGGAAGGTGCGCTGATGCATGAATGTCCACTTCGGTGGAATGGCCATGGCTTCTAAAATTCTGCGCGTTCGCTTGTCATTATTTATCGCTAAGATCTTGGATGTCATGCAGTTCGACTGTGCACTTACAGTGGTGATTGTGGAAGCCGAGATGTCCGGCAGGAGTGCGTCCCAGTTATATCGGTATCTCTTCGTTTATTACTGAAATAAAGGTCAAACAAAAAGAACCTGTATTCTTTGTGCCTCATTGGAATCCTCGCGTGCTGCCGCATTTTGCTTACGTACACGTCTCCATGCCACCAGGGGCTGCTGCAAGCTTCGTCATGGTATTTAAAGAAAGAGGAAAGTATTCCAAAAAGACGGCTTCAAAGGAAAAAAAAAAGAATAAAGGTGTCTGCGTTTCCAGCAGTCTCAGAATTTTACTCGTGCGGGATTCCTTACGCTCATAGGACAACGCTTTTATTTTTATTTCATTTTCCCCCCTGCGCACGTGAGTGCACCCTTCTTTTCTGAAATTAAAAACAGTGAATTCGATAAACATGGACGTGGAGCCGCGAAGAAAGCTTCCAAGTATGCGGTTATGTAAGTTTCAATGCTATGTTCTAGCGGAAGATAACTTTTTGCTTGCTTTTATCATTCTTCGATTCGAGTTTTCCAATAGAATCGAGGAAATCGTTGTACGCCTACGTTCAAGCTGCCATTTCTCTCCGTGATGCTATGCTGACAAAGAGAAGCGAAGCAGATACGGGAAAGAGCGACAAAAAGCGTATTGTGGAGGCTTTCCTGGAACGAAAACTGCAAAACAAAGGCTTCAGTGTCAAGAAACTCGTAAGAACTGAATCCGCCTTTCGCAGACGGCGCGGCGAAGAACTGACGTTAGTTTTATACCATATTTTTGTTTCTTTTTCGGTTTGAGGTGAGGAATCTTTTATTGTTTCGCTATCGACCCTACTCTTCAAGCGTCTACCTGGCGCCTGCTTTAGACGTGCAGCTCCGCTTGAGCTTCCAGTCTGTCGAAGTAAGAAAAGACTGTTCCACATACGAGCAGGGAAAGGCACTATCTCCGCCTCTTATCTCGGTTTGTTTCTAGTGTAACTGGCCACGTTTCTCTCGTGCAGACTCTGAGCGTCTGGCTGGCACTGCGAAGAGTTGTAAGGAATGTCGTATAAGGAATTTGGGGAATATAGGAACAGCCCGAGGGCAGAATAAATGGCTTTCCTTTTTACGGTGAATTCAGGATGTCGCGTTTCAAGGCAAAAGCGGCTAGTGTGGCTGCAATTTTTGCCTTTTCCCCTTCTACGTGTTCAAGGAGACGCGAGAATCCAGAGTCGAAATTAGGTACTTTTCCTGCTTGAGACAGCCTAAAAAATGTGCTGAGGCTACAAGCGGGTATTGTATAAGAGGTTGCTGCGCACGGTGGACGAGGGGATGCATTGATAGAAAGAGGGAATACCGTATGAACGGGAAGAGGAGAATTAAGAAAGAAAGGCAAAAGGTGGGTGCGTATTTCGAAAGCCCACTGAAAGGCAGGTGTAAAAAAAAAGAGGGGGCGGGGGTGGGTGGCATCTGGGACAGACGGCTTCGAGTTGTCAAATGAGAAAAATGGAAAAGCGTGCGGCGTTTCGGAAACAGTGAATTGCAAAAGAAAGTGTCGAACCGTAGGTGGAGCTAAGGCTTTAGTAACGGGAACGGGAGAAGTACAAGGAGAAGGAACGGACGTGCATGAACAGTTAAGGTGTGTAGCGATTGTCGGGTGTAGAAGTGCTTCCTTTTCGTCGCCCTACGGGAAGCAGGAAAAAAAAAAGGGGGGGGGGGTGTGGAGGGAGTTTCCAGCGCTCACTAGGTTAATTTGCTGTCGAAGCATGTTATCGCCTCTCGTGCTCGCGCATTTGTCTTCGTTTTTGTTGTCTGAGTCGGGCAACGCGTATTTGACCAAAATCTCGGGTTTCGGGGCGTCCGTGCGCAAGCACTGAGAGGCCGAGGAAAATGCAAACGCTGAAATAATAAAGTTTTTTTAAAACCTTCGTATTTTTGGTATGAGACTGCTTTTAGGCCCTGGCAAAGTGTCTTCCCAGCAGTCCATGCGCTTACAAATGAACTGGTTGCCGCTAACCATGCTTCATGCCACTCGTATGTTTGTACAATATTCAATTCGAAGTCAAGTGGTCGATTGAACGCGCCAAAATTCTGCTAGCCTATTAATGAATGCGTAAGAATGCTATGAATTCTGTGGTATGGGGCCTAATCTTAGGGTGTTCACAAACAAGTTGGCAAAATTACAGTGCGTATGGTTGATGACGATGTTTATGACGAGCGGGTTTACAAACGCGCAAGCGGCCCGAGAATTTCATAAAGGCACTGGCGCACTTGCGAGCCGTGACTTGGCATGTCTTATTTTGCAAGCGTCTGTATTGCTGCCAACGATATTGTGTCATAGTCAGCCGCGCGTTCATTGGGGCTATAAGAGTGTTCTTTAATTCAATAATGAGCACACTGCATGAGCTGGCACTTCGGTAGAAGACTACGGCAGCGCTCCTTGCTGCACGTGATGCCGCTGGCTGCATAGCGGTCGCCGGCGGTGGGCGGCATGTAAGTCAGGCTAATTCTAGGGCTTATTTTGCAATGAAAAATCCTTTACTGCCAATTTTTCCGACGTGTACAAGATTAAGAGACTGCTTATGTATTGCGCAGAAAACTGCAGTTTGGTGGGTGACCGTGTCATGGCCCGTTGGAAAACGCATGCACAAGTAACGTTTGAGACGAAAAGCGACCGCTGTACCGCCGCCTGAGCCGGCCCGCTGATTGCGTTCGCTATAACTCGCACCGTTCTGTTTTTCGCTTGTTTCGGCGCTCGGTGTGGCTGCGACGGCTCGAGCGAGTTCCCTATGAGCGAGAACGTGAAAAGGCCATCTGCGATCGGAATCGTATCAGGCGCCCATATATATATGTCCGGTTATTTCTGATTCGCGCGTGAGGCAGGAAGGTTTTAAATGAGGGCATGGTGCGTTAGCGTCTATGCGGTATATCTTGGTACGCAGAAGGAAAGTGAGATTGATGCAGGAAAGAATAATGAACGGTCGGGGCTTATATCCACCTTTTCATAAACGCCTCCCTGGGCGCCGCCATAGCCCTCCTTGGGCTGTGCAAATTGGCGCGTCCCCTCGAAAATGCACTGGCAATGCTGCGCCCTTAGCCTTTGTACTCCCGCGCACGGCCCATCATGGCGGTGTTTTTTTCCTTCCTGTGAAAAGGTGCATAAAGCAAGGCTCTTCCTTCTTCACAGGTCAGTGAATAGAGACGTATATATCGCCCTATACGGATGTCTCATGCGTTCTTCCAAGGGCCACTTGAAGGTGAAGAACCGTTTGGTTTACGGGTTTTATTACTGTGCACTTTTTTTTGCAACAACGCCGCTATATATATATATATATATATATATATATATATATATATATATATATATATATATATATATATATATATATATATATATGTGTGTGTTGCAGCCACTAGGCGCGCTGGTTTTCATGCGACATTCTGTACGATTTCGCGTCAAGATCGCCTTTTTGCTCATTGTTGCGTTCGCGTGAGATCCACTTGACTTTCGCAACAACAAAATCATAATAATCATAATAAAATAATAAATGCGCGTTATTTTTCTTGGGCAAGTGCATGGTTCGGCAGCAGGGCCAGTGCTTCTATAGGAACGGTGGCGTTACAAAAGAAAACAAAAACGTGCGAAGGCTTCACGCGAAAGCGAACCTGAAATGGATAGTTGTGCAGTGGTGGAGTTACAAAATTGCGTCCTCGGCAATTATCAGGCTCGTCGCTCGTTTGCATAGGTGCAGTGGAGCCCGGGGGAACGAGCCCTGCACAAGTTTCAAAGTTACCGTAGGGGGAAATTTAAGCGTTAGGGTTTTTCTTTGTTAGACGCACCTGTAATCAGAACGAACGCCAGGGTAAGTACGGTTTACGTTATTGGTGGCATATGAACATGAGGAAATCAAGTTGTATGAAAGGCGACTAACTCGCCGTGGCAGCGACCGAATATTCACTGTGCCTGATGCTCTACCAATGAATATATTCTTTTGGCATAAATGGATAATGACATAGATATGACAGATCTATATAGAGAAGCTCATAGATTCTGTCTGACGATTAATCTTGAAATGGTCGATAACGAGGGATGTGTAGAAAATCGAGGAACACACACAGCGCAAACCGAAAGAAAATAATGAATGAAATAGACGTGTTAGATAGATACGCTCAAAGTCGCCGAAGTTCGATAAGAAATGCTTCGCATTTGAAACAGACCCCTGCCACAGCCCTTCAACGGGCTCTGTGGTCCTACCTGTATATCAATAACCAGCAATTCTATGTATTTTACACGCAATAAACTGGTCGATTGGTTGATTGATGAGTGTATATCAGTCGCTGTGTTTGGTAACTAGACGGACACGAATAATAATAAGAAAGTGTGGTGTTTCGCGTTGTCTTGTTATTGAAATTAGCGCGTCCTGGCCGGCGTTGCAGCAGTCCATCCTTTTTTAGCTTTCTTTTCTTTTTGTTCCCGCCTTGCGTTGGCAGTTGTCTTCGATTACTGGTACGCTGTTCTGCCAGATCGGTGCAAACAGAGTGCATGGAGCTAACTTGTCGAACTACGCCGCTTCTCCCGTTTTGCTTTGTCGATGTCGTCGGCTGGTGTGTTCGCTCGAAGTTCTGCTCAGACTATCGGGAGAGCGGTAAAAATTGCGAATTCTCGCTATTTGAAAAACAAGTGCTCGAGTGCAACTTGATGGTTTATGTCTGATGAGCCTCTGTTGTTTTTATGTATACTTGTTATACCAAAGCGCAGTACGGGAAAGAGAGGAAGCCACCAGTCATTCATAACGCTATCTGCTGTTTATACTACTGTCGTTTATTTTTATTTTTCTCTAATATTATGGACAGTGCACTGACACACGCACATACAGGAAAGCGCTGTTTTCGTGCTGCAGAATCTCACTTATGATACCCCAGCTCTCTCGCTGCCCCCCTCCTTTAGAAGTACTTTTCAGACTTCGAAACCGCGGCACTGCGACGTCGTGTCTCCTTTGTGGATACAGCCGGAGTGAAATTGCATATCCGGCGGATTTGGCCGGCCCGCAGAGGTTGGGTCGAGGTTGGGCCAGAAAGAAGCGGACGAATTGTAACTTGAGCCGTTCCCGTAGAAATTAATTAAGCTCGAGGCACGGGTCTTAGGTGAACGGTGTGGCGCTGTTTGAAGAATTTTCGCTTCTGTCCCACTGCATTTCGCCTTCCTCGTTGAGAATTCATTCTACACTACGCATTTTGGAAAAACCGCTGAGCCTACAAGTAGTGTGCTTGTGCGCGCGTGCGTGCGCGCGCGTTTGTGTGTGTGTGTGTGTGTGTGTGTTTCATCTCTTACCACGAACTTGGGCTTCCAAGTGAAGTTCGATCTATCTCGAGTTTCCGAATTTGTATTACGGTTATTTATCACTTGTTCGTGGGAGAAACGAGGGTGGTCTGGGACCGTCTACTCTTACTTGGGGGGCCCGACGACTGTTCAAAACGTGTGATTACATCCTACTGGCGATGAAAAGGACGCCAAGTATATAGGGACAGATTACAGCGTATATTTAGCGTTATGACTAGGATTTTTTAAAAATCATGTTGTAAAGGTACAGAAAATTAGTTTGTCGCTCAGCCGGGTAGGAGAGCCTTGAAGCTGGTTTACGGAACTGTTCACTTTGCTCTACGTAGTCACGTAGTCTGATGTTGTCATGCGCCCTCGATAAGGTCTGGAAATAATTGATTGATATGTGGGGTTTAACGTCCCAAAACCACTATATGATTATGAGAGACGCCGTAGTGGAGGGCTCCGGAAATTTTGACCACCTGGGGTTCTTTAACGTGCACCCAAATCTGAGCACACGGGCCTACAACATTTCCGCCTCCATCGGAAATGCAGCCGCCGCAGCCGGGATTCGAACCCGCGCCCTGCGGATCAGCAGCCGAGTACCTTAGCCACTAGACCACCGCGGCGGGGCAAGGTCTGGAAATAGGAGTATCAATATTTTAGTGAAACCTTGGACTAAGCCTACAGAATATCTATCCGCGCTCTATTCATTGCTGCTTACGAGGTAGAAGTAGTTGCATGGGGAGAAGCGGCGCTGCCATCGCGTCAGCCTGTGGAGCATGCTGTGGAGCATAGGGGAGCCGGGGTAGGGGGGTCTTCGTATGCCCCACAGCATGCTCCATAGGCTGCCGCGGTGGGGTGTCCCCATTCCAGACACCCTAGCCGAGGCGAATGTGCGCGGTGTGAATGCATGCGCATCAAAGTGCCGTGCTCAAATTCAAACCGCTGTCGTTCCCACTATTTGCAGCATTGGCTTGTCACTTGTGGTGTGCTCACGACTTCGTGTTGGCTGGTGTTAGAAAAAAATTCCCGCTGTTTTCCACGTTACCGTTCCGCGATTAGAAGCTGTCTCCGGTAAGCTTCACGCTGTGCTCAAGAAAGGATGCACCATAAAAAATTAGTTGGTGCCTTTAAGGCGCGTGGTACCGGCAGCAGTCGATAATAAAGAGGTGCAACTTGTTTTCTTAAGGGCTCGTGCTATGCTTCTTGTTTTTTAAGCGAGCATAGAAAAATTTTCGACGACATAAAGTTTGAGATGAAACGAGAAAAAATCCCTGGATATTGAACTTCGTGCGTCGCTGCCAACTGTCGTTTTGGAAATTTCTTCTTTCTTTTTTCTCCCTTTGCTGCGAAGAGGCCGTGTGCGAACAAGTGCGTCGAAGTTTTACCTTACTGTTGCGAAAGAATATTGAGCGAGGTTGATGTAGACCTTTGTGGGAGAAACGCTTGCCATTCGCAGGCTTCGTCGAGCCTATGCTGGCACCTGCTCTACCGGCACAGAACGTAAGACATGGTGCAAAGCATCTTTCATTACGACGTTGGCGCGGCTGAGAGAAGGAAACTGGCGCAGTGCTTCTTTAGCGAGCGGTCATGCAGCTCCTTCGAGAGCCATGGAGGAAGGAAAGGTAAGGAGAGGCCCTGACGTCACTCGTTGTGAAGCCGCGATGAAGCCGGAAGTCGGCCATATTGACTAGGCATATTCACCTCTCTTGTTTACATATTGCCACGTTCCATTTCCCAAGTTTTTGTCATCGTCCCAAAACACCACACGATTCTCAGCGCAAACCGCGCCTGCAGTTTTCGAGAAGGTTCCGGACTGTAGTAGATCATTTCGATAAGATCACGCCCACTGTGCGAACGGTACAGATTGTTCTGGAACCTACGCCACCGCCAGCGATAACGCTAGAACATTCGACGGCAAGAGTATAAATGCCGACGCGCTTCGCCGCTTGTCAGTTGTTGATCGAAGGCCGACGCTCCGTTCGCCGCTATCAGTCCGAGACTGCTATCGGTGTGAGACTGCTGCTGTAATTGTACTTTCCGTTTACCGGGCACAGGTTCGCCCAAATAAACAGTTAAATCCCAACACGAAGTCTCCTGTCTTCGGCCACGTCACGACCCCGTGACATCTGGTGGAGGTGATGCTTCGTTCATGTACCGGACGCCCCCGTCAAGCCGTGAAACCAGCCCACGTCGCGGAGAAGACACCGACGCCAACCAGGAGCAGCGAACAAGCCGCCGACAGCAAGGGCTACCACCGGAGTACGGGCTTCTACAAGACAAGGCGCGGAAGACCAAGGCCATGACCGCGACTGCAGCGACAATGACAACCGCAGCGTCCCAGCCCACGATGGTCATGCATCAACCCAGGGAACCACCAATTTTCTATGGGTCATCGTTCGAAGACCCGGAGTCCTGGCTAGAAATATACGACCGTGTGGCCGCCCTCAACAACTGGGACCATGACGAAAAGCTGCGTCGTGTGTTCTATTTGGAAGACACCGCAAGGACCTTGCTCGAAAATCGAGAGTCCACGCTCCGAACGTGGGATGTTTTCTGCGGCGCATCCCTACAAACGTTCGCGAGCGTCGCTCGCAAAGAGAAGGCCGCTGCTTTATTAGAGATCCGGGTTCAGCTACCAAATGAAAATGTCCCCATTTTCACAGAAGAAATGACCCGACTATTCCGTCACGCTGACCCAGACATGCCTGAGGAGAAAAAAGTTCGTTTCCTCATGCGAGGGGTCAAACAGGAGCTCTTCGCGGGACTGATGAGAAACCCACCGAAAACCGTCCAAGAATTTGTAGCCGAAGCGACCACTATCGAAAAGACCCTGGACATGCGCACCAGACAGTATAATCGTCGCCTGACTGTAGACTGCGCTGCTGCTCAACCCAGTAACTCCGGAGACCTGCGTGAAACGATCCGAGCGATCGTGCGGGAAGAGCTGCGCAAACTGTTGCCTTCGGCGCACCCTCAAGTGGGTTCGATCGCCGACATTGTGCGAGAAGAAATTCGGCAATCACTTCGAATTCCCCAAACACCGCTGCCCGAGCCAGAAACTATGAGCTACGCCGCTGCAGTGCGCCACAACGCTCCTCCCCGTCCACGCCAAAACGCCGCCCTGTCGCACTTCCGTCGCCAGACACAACCGCCGCCACCACCCCCACTGACGACCTACCGTCCACCAGCGGGCCAGCGCAGTGCGCCGAGGAAAACCGACGTTTGGCGCACCCCTGACCACTGCCCACTGTGCTACCACTGCGGCGAGGCCGGACACACATACCGCCGTTGCCAGTACAGACAGATGGGACAGCGTGGCTTCGCCGTCAATGCACCGCGTCTACAGCCAGGAGAACGACCACGTGACATCGCCGACTACCTGACAGGAACTCGGTGGACACCACGAAGCCCTTCGCGTTCGCCGTCGACCAGCCGCCGCACGTCACCGCACCACCGGCAGTGCTCTGGCCCAACGCGGGGCCGGTCTCCTAGCCCGTATCCGGGAAACTAAGGGCAGCAACCGGTGGGGGTGCGGTTGCTGTGCGACGAACTACCGAAGAACCTCCGACGACGACGACGCCGCGACGGAGCTTTCCGAACACAATGCCAACCAGGCAAAGCCCTGACGGCGAAAGCTCACTTACCGGAGGTGGCCGACATGCTGTCAATGTACGTCGATGTCGAACACAAGACGTGGGACACCATTCTTCCGTATGTGCCCTTCGCATACTACACGGTGGTGCAGGAGACGACGCAGATATCTCCATACCAATTGGTCTACGGAAGGAGCCCGGCAACGACGCTCGATGCCATGTTACCCAACGTCACCGACGAAGAAAACCTCGATGTGAGCGAGTACCTTCAACGCGCCGAAGAAGCCCGACAACTTGCGCGTCTCCGTATCAAGAATCAACAGACGACCGACAGCCACCGTTACAACCTTCGACGACGCTTCGTGGAATACCAGCCCGGTGAACGTGTTTGGGTGTAGACGCCGATACGCCGACGTGGACTAAGTGAGAAGCTTCTGCGACGGTACTTCGGACCGTACAGGGTGGTTCGACGTCTCGGCCCACTTGATTACGAGGTTGTCCCCGACGGCATCACGAACTCTCAACGACGCCGATCGCGACCTGAAGTCGTACATGTCGCGCGCCTCAAGCCGTTTCATGCGCGTTAACAAACTGAAACAGTTTTTTTTGTTATTATTGGTGTATCGTAATTTATTTAATATACTTTCTTGCATTATTATTGTACCTTCATCTTTAAAGCATCGGGACGATGCCTTTTTTCAGAGGGGGGCGATGCCAGGTTCCATTTCCAAAGTTTTTGTTATCGTCCCAAAACACCACACGATTCTCAGCGCAAACCGCGCCTGCAGTTTTCGAGAAGGTTCCGGACTGTAGTAGATCATTTCGATAAGATCACGCCCACTGTGCGAACGGTACAGATTGTTCTGGAACCTACGCCACCGCCAGCGATAACGCTAGAACATTCGACGGCAAGAGTATAAATGCCGACGCGCTTCGCCGCTTCTCAGTTGTTGATCGAAGGCCGACGCTCCGTTTGCCGCTATCAGTCCGAGGGGTGTCTAAACAAACACTGTATGTATAAATTGATGTAAAGAGTTTTTTTGAGTTTGAAGTTAATAAACTTCTCTTTGTATCAGTCCGAGACTGCCATGTGTGCGAGACTGCTGCTTTAATTGGACTTTCCGTTTACCGGGCACAGGTTCGCCCAAATAAACAGTTAAATCCCAACACGAAGTCTCCTGTCTTCGGCCACGTCACGACCCCCTGTACATATAAATGCGAAGCAGAAGGCGCCACTCCCTCTCTGGCTCGGAAAGCACGTGGGCTGCGCAGCGCGTATGTCGTGACGATACGAAACTAATGGAACCGGACTCATCACTCTGAGCCAGCGGGACACCTTCAGCGAAATCGCTTCGTCCGAGTAATAACAGAAAGTAACAGCTCGCCGACAACGAAGCAACTACGAGAGAACGCGCGCTAGATGCAATGATAACGGGGAGTGCTTTCACGTCATTAATTCAGCAACTGTACAGATAACACGATCGGTCGTGCGTCTTCTACGGTTGCATTCCGCCACGCGGCCGATGCCGCGTCCTGCCACTGTCTCAGTGTTCCGCGTGAAACTCACCGGCGTCAGCATTCTGCGACCGCGGTGACTTTGAGCACGGTGCTAGTGACAGTTGAACGTGGTTGCTGTTACGTTGTGATTACATGCAATGCTGATGGAGAGTGTACCAAGCGGAACAGAAAAGGTGTTGTAATACGCACATGCAAGTTGTTACTGTACACACACAACACGAAACTACGAATGTGCACATGGTCCTCACGGCGTCTTGCTGGGCTCAACAGCGTCGTCCGTTGTCACAAGCAGGAGCACTGCTCAACCGTCACTGACCTGCAAGGCGTTCGTCGTCATTCAGCTTCGTCATGGTGCCCAACGCAATTTCGCTGAACACTAACTGCTTCATCCGCGTCATCCGCCGCACGACACATGGATATGCACTTGTTCTACGCACTGTTGAAACCCCGTGATGGACAAAGGGATTTGTAAACGTTGCTAAGAGTAATGTAACAGCCAGGAGAACACTGCGTAACCAATAACGTGGCGCACAGCACAGATATTGTCCGCCACGGCTCAGCACGACACCTGGGAAGGCACACATTCCGCCGCCAGCCGCGGCCGCTCACTGCTAGACCAGCTCCACTGCGCAACACGTAACCACAGCAACGCCGCCATTGTGCCTAGTGAATATGGCCGCCATGATGTCATTTCCGCCACATTTTTTACACCCTGCGCCGGCTGGGCATGCCCTCTCCTTACCTTTCCTTCCTCCGTGTTCGAGAGCCAACGAAAGACGGATCCAAGTTTTTCTACCCTCGAAGTGTTGCGGGTGCCGCTCGCTAGGCGGAATGATAACAATATAGAAAAAAAGGGGAGATTCAAGCAGTACGCCTTCAGTATATAACTGCGAGAAAATGCTTGCCACTTTCGCGCTTCTTGTGTAGTTTATTTTGTGAAGAAAGCGAATTCTTGTGTTTTGCATAAATTAATTAGCTTTAATGAAACAATTATTTGCCCTCAAATATTGTGTAACCTGGTGTAACTCAGAAAAAAATCACAGCACATCCTAGGGATGAGTGATCATGAGTGGGGAAGCACGTCCGTGCTTCCGTTCGTCCGTTCTTGCTTCTGTCCGTCTGCGCGACCATCTGTGCGTTCATCCATCCATGCGTCCGTTCGTGCGTCCATGTAGTGAACATTAAGTACTGCCATCTCGCGTCCCCTGTGGCACATGCCCGCTCCCCGCCGCGTCCGCCCATCCGTCCGTCCGTCCATCTGTCCGTCCGTGCGTCCATCTAGTGAACACTCTCCAAGTACCGCCATCTCTCAGCTTGCATTCCCTGTGGCACATACCCGCTCTAGAGCGGTTATGTGCCACCGGTGGCTATGTACGACCCACACCCTAAGGAGCTTCGCCCCTAAAAGGAAGATGTTTTCATTTGGAGTCGTTTTAGGCGATGCATACGGAAATGTGTGAGCGTTTGCTGAAGACGATGGAAAGGGAGATAACTAAGAACGAAGCGCTAGCTTTGGAGCCGGTCGTACAGCCATTCTTCTTGAATAAGAGACCGAATGGGTCTCGAAACGTACAGAGGTTTTTTAATTACAATTGAAGACTAAACCTGGCTGTACAGCTTTTTTATGTGTGGTTTTACCCAGCCAGACAGATTTTGGTCAAATGTGTTTACCTTTAAAGGGGCCCTGAAATACTTTTTTCAAATAATCATGGAATGGATTCGCTAAAAGAGGTTATTGCCTCAGCAATTCAATGCCTCAAAATTTTCAAGAATCCGTCCAGTACAAGTGGCTTTGTCGCACGCTGCAATCGCATTCTCTCTTCTCTCGTGCCGAAAAAAGCACTGGAGGCGAAGCAAGTGGAATCGGATGGGCTAAGAAAATACGTCACGCGCGCTGAATGACCTCGGGCCCTCTTTTCTTTTTTTTTTCCCCCTTAGAATACGTGGGGTTTTCAGTCTGATTGCGTGGGCACGTGTGCACGATTCGCGGCCTGCCGCGGCGATCTCTGTAACGACGGAGCGCGCTCTCTTCAATTCAGCCAATGGCTGTTAGATGGCCATCTGCGAGTGATTTTTAGCTTCCTCCGTCATTTGTCGAAAGAAGAGAAAGCGATCAGTAGCTGACTGATAATTTATAGTGAATTGCAGGTCATGTGCTGCGCTATAATATTTGGCTCACGTGTTCTCGGGAGCCTCTACTACGGATCGGCAGCGTTTTCTGACCATGCTCAAAAGGAGTTGCAGGGCCCCTTTAAATGTTACGAAAAACAACACAACAAAGTTGTGGGGTGGGTTGGTAACGCAGAGGGTGGGCGTTGTGCTCGCACAGCAGCTCTGGACATGGCGGCGCGTACCAGCTCGCCTCTTCCGCGAGATGCCAATTAAAGTGGCGGGCAGGAAGCGTGCTCCAACTTTCACGCGTTCCTAGCTTCCTGCGGCGCATATTTGAAGCACGCCCGTGGCTCGGCTTCCTAGTTGGCTTTTCTGAAAGCAAGGAGTCTCCTCGACTAATTTATTCTTGCTCCCTCGTACGCCGCGTCTTCCTCGTCCTCTGCTTCTCGAATAACTTTCTCGCCTGTTAATCGGGAGACCTGCAGTGCTCGACGCTGGGCCCTCTGTACTTCCGCGTGTCGTTTGGCGAGCGTACGTTGATCTTCTGCGGTGACGTGTTTGTACCTACGGGGTACTTCAGGCAGCCTGGAACCCGCTGATATTGTATGGTTCACTGTTTACCTCGATTGGCAATCGAGTACTTTCTCGCCAGTGCGCACGTCCTCTTGGCAAAGGGTGAACTTTGCTCAACGTGTGATGGCGATCGTCTTACCCGGCGGACGGACAAACTTTCCTCCTTGTGTCTGCATAGGGGCTCGTGCGCTTAAACGGCATGTAAGTGCTGCGCTGAGCGTACTGCGAGACTGCGTGAAAGATATCGACGCATGTGCAAGATCATCGCTAACCGGACGCTGGTACGGTGGAACCGGGCTTTCGATTAAAGGTTGAAATCCTGCAGGAATTATTTGTGGCTCTGAAATTATCGCCTCTTTAACGGTTCCTACATAGGCGCCTGCAGGCTCGCCGCCTGAGTATCGGCTATATGCTCCGGCCCGGCAATTTCGGAGCCCGCACGTGCCTAAGGTCTCATTACTCTTGTTGGAAATAGCGGCTTCACCGCGCTATCATGACACGCCTCCTCCTCATCACCGACGCCGTGGACTTGGAATGGAATAAATCAATGCTTTCGATAGCATGGTGCTGGGGCGTGTCGGGAGGAGGGCACCAGGAGGCTGTCTTTCTTTCTTTCTTTCTTTCTTTCTTTCTTTCTTTCTTTCTTTCTTTTTTACCTGCCAACTCTTCCGGTTTTCCCGTAAAATGTATGAATTTTGATCGCGCGCGCGATTTTACGAATCTTGCCTGAAGTTTACGCAAAATATTCCATTTCCGATAAAACAAAATAAGATTAGTAAAGTAGCGTGGCCTCCGTGATTGACTACGACGCATTGCCGTAGCTGGTCGCGGAGTCCACAAATTCGCCATTGTGCTATATTCGGCCACTAGAAGAGAACTATATGTATTGGTGCTATTAGGGAGTTTTAGTGCTGGGTACCCAAGCGGCTTGCGTACCCAGGACGTTGGGGCGGCATTATTGCGCATGCGCGAAACCCCAAACAGATGCGTCGCAAGTCGCTGCGGCGATGGGGCCATGCGTCCGCGCGGCCATAAACAACGCTGCCACCACTGGCCTCCTAGCGGAGATAATTTGCTCGGCCGCCTTGTAAGGTCCACCTTCGCAGGAACTCATGGTATTTGCACTGCGGATACTCTATCCGTCGAGTTAAAATAAGCCACAGCGCGAGCACCAATAGCGATTACATTGTTTCAGCCAGATTGCCAAAGCTAGAATGGCCTGGAACATAGAAACTAAAAATATACCAGCCCTCCGACCAGCTGAATAGGTGGCGCCATCCAGCGCGGCCATAGTGAACCAGACAATCATAACATTGTTTTTATAGAAACATTGTGCATTGTACGTCTGGCGCAAAAACCGCGCAGAGGCGTCATTACAAAAGAGTAACCTTTTTATTCATTTTCACCTCAAAAACAATACGCGTAAGCCAACATGTTCATGACTGTGGTTGCACGAATTGTCACAAGATGTCGACACTATCGTTACAGCAACCTTGTATTTCTCCCTTTTTTGCGATAAAAAAGTCACGTGATTTTGCCGCAACGGTGATTCATTCCTATGCAAGTTAAATGCAGTTTAAATGCAGTTAGCATCACCATTTGTGTTTGCCAAATCGTAAAGGCATACATGTTCACGCATGATGAGCTCAAAACGTTGCAAGAGGCACGTTCCGGTTGGACGGTAAACGCAAACTGGTATTCGGTAACACGTTAACGTAAATAAGTATAGGTACAAGCTAAAAGTTACACAGAGCTACATGTTACACCGTTGCTCTGCCGTCGCGCTTGTTCGGACTACGACCGACCGTCTGGATTGCTTGGCGTCGATGGTGCCGGCTTCAGTCGCAAGTGTGGCGCATACGAAAAAGTTTTTTTTTGTTTCTTGTTGATAACTGTCATATCATTTAAAATGATCTTTTAAAAATGGTTTACTCCATGTCACTATGTTAGTGTAATTTAACATTTTAAATCGCAAACACAATTAAATAATACTTACACGACAATTAAGACGCTATGGCGCTGCGAGCGCGTGTGACCTTCGTGCGGCTTGCGTTTGCGTGCGCGCCTCTATAAGGCATTCCAGGTGGGTATGGGTTGTGTACGCAACGCCGCGCGCCCCGAAGCCCTCGACGCCCAAGAGCTTGCGTACCCAGCACTAAAACTCCCTATCATCATCACATACTTGCGAAGAACTCCCGGATTGCGACCGTTTCTTCCGTGTGTAGGGTTGCTTTAAAAATCTCCCGAAAATCGAAGTGTGTGTGCGATATCTGGCCGCATTGACAAAAATGCAGGCCAGTCCGTTCCAGACTTTTTGCGAGCCCACCGCATCATAAATGAATTTGAGAGGCGTTCATCTAATTCCTGAAAGGCACGTCAAATAGTACCAGCGGCGGATGTAATTCTTTGCTCCCACCCGCCACCTGCCAAGCCATGGCTAAGCAGCCACTCTTTCTGTAGAGTCTCAGTGGTACGAAATCTGATATTCCCCAGCCAAATTCATGTGTCGGGTCAAAATTTGAATGTTTCAACATTCGACGCTGCTTTCCGCAAACACTGAGGAGAAAGCCGCGCCAGTTGCGACCATAGATAGCGTAAAACGATTTAGTTTTGGAGGCACGTGGATTGAAAACGAATCTACCGTATGCCGCAAACCGCCGCGCACAAAACCTCGGTCGCGGCGATGCGATAGCGATCTATGACCTCCGAGGCCACGTGGCTGACGCAGTGGTAGGACGCGGTAAAGACGTAAGAAAGGCTACAGGTTTTCCCGCTCAATTTAATCCAAGCGCCAGCCAAATTAATCTAGGCGCCAGTCAATTTAATCCAGCCGCCACTGAAATTAATCCAGGTGCCATTCATTTTAATCCAAGTGCCACTGAAATTAATCCAACCGCCAGCCGATTTAATCCGGACGCCAGCGAATTTAATCCTGATGACATTGTGACTTCAAAACGACCCAGAATTTTCGGGAATGCGTGAAGTGAATAGCTTTGGAGTGAGTTTAACAGGGAAAAGCCATGAATGAGTCACTGCATAGTGACACAATGCGACTCGCGCGACTTTATCACGCCTATCACCCGCGTAAGCACTATTCACACCTTCGACATGCATATCAAAGGTAACGCCGTCCACACAGTAATAACTTGATAATTATTAACCAGGCCAATGATCTCATCACGAGTGACTTAGGTGACGTCCTCACGCATATCACCCACGCACGCACTGTCTTAACCTTCCGTCACGCATATCAAATGAAACGTCTTTGAAAGGGCGGGATCTTGATACCTAAAACTCGGCCAAGTCACCTGATAACCAGTTCCTCAGGGGACGTCATCACAAATATCACCCGCACACGTAATTTACTCGCCTACCGACATGCATACCAAACGAAACGTCTTTGAGAGAGCGATAACGTGTTACCTATGACTCGGCCAACTCACTTGATCACTTGTGATTTAGGTGACGTCATCACGCCTATCACCAACGCACGCAATGTCTAACCTGCCATCATGTATACCAAACGAAACGTCTTCGAGAGGCTAATAAATTGAACGCTGTCAATCGGCAGAGTGACGTGATCACTAGTGACTCGTGTGACGTGATCGCGTTTGACACCCACGTACGCAGCGTCTAACCTAAGTTCATACATATCAAACGAAACGTGTATGAGAGAGTAGTAACTTGAACGCTGTCACAAGGCCCAGTGACGTCATCACTAGTGACTGGCGTGACGTCATCTCGCCTAAGACTCACGCAAGCACTCTATTATGTGCCTTCATGCATATCAAACAAAACGTCTTTGAAAGGGTAATAACTTGAATGCTGGCACTAGGCCGCGTGACGTCATCACTAGTGACTCACGTGACGTCATTAAGCCTATCACACGCACACGCAGTGTCCAAACCTGTCTTCATGCATATCAAACGAAATGTCTTTGAGAGAGTAATAACTTTAAAGCTGTCACAAGGCCCAGTGACGTCATCACTAGTGACTGGCGTGACGTCATCACGCCTATCACACGCACACGCGGTGTCTAAACCTGTCTTCATGCATATCAAACGAAATGTCTGAGAGAGTAATAACTTGAACGCTGCCACAAGGCCCAGTGACGTCATCACTAGTGACTGGCGTGACGTCATCACGCCTATCGCACACGCACGCGGTGTCCAAACCTGTCTTCATGCATATCAAACGAAATGTCTTTGAGAGAGTAATAACTTGAACGCTGTCACAAGGCCCAGTGACGTCATCACTAGTGACTGCCGTGACGTCATCACGCCTGACACCCACGCACGCAGTGTCCAAACCTGTCTTCATGCAAAGCAAACGAAATGTCTTTGAGAGAGTAATAACTTGAACGCTGTCACAAGGCCCAGTGACGTCATCACTAGTGACTAGCGTGACGTCATCACGCCTATCGCACACGCACGCAGTGTCCTAACCTGTCTTCATGCATATCAAACGAAATGTCTTTGAGAGAGTAATAACTTGAACGCTGTCACAAGGCCCAGTGACGTCATCACTAGTGACTGCCGTGACGTCATCATGCCTGACACCCACGCACGCAGTGTCCAAACCTGTCTTCATGCATATCGAACGAAATGTCTTTGAGAGAGTAATAACTTGAACGCTGTCACAAGGCCCAGTGACGTCATCACTAGTGACTGGCGTGACGTCATCATGCCTGACACTCACGCACGCGGTGTCCAAACCTGTCTTCATGCATATCAATCGAAATGTCTTTGAGAGAGTAATAACTTGAACACTGTCACAAGGCCCAGTGACGTCATCACTAGTGACTAGCGTGACGTCATCACGCCTATCGCACACGCACGCAGTGTCCTAACCTGTCTTCATGCATATCAATCGAAATGTCTTTGAGAGAGTAATAACTTGAATGCTGTCACAAGGCCCAGTGACGTCATCACTAGTGACTGCCGTGACGTCATCACGCCTGACACCCACGCACGCAGTGTCCTAACCTGTCTTCATGCATATCAATCGAAATGTCTTTGAGAGAGTAATAACTTTAACGCTGTCACAAGGCCCAGTGACGTCATCACTAGTGACTGGCGTGACGTCATCATGCCTGACACTCACGCACGCGGTGTCCAAACCTGTCTTCATGCATATCAAACGAAACGTCTGTGAGAGAGTAATAACTTGAATGCTCTCACTAGGCCTAGCGACGTGAATACTAGTGACTCATGTGACGTCATCACGTCTATCACACACGCACGCGCTGTCCTAACCTGTTTTCATGCATATCGAACGAAACGTCTGTGAGAGAGCAATAATGTTATACTTATGACTCGGCCAACCGACTTGATCACTATTGACTCACGTGACGTCATCACGCCTAACAGTCATGCAAGCACTCTCTAACGTGCTTTCATGAATATCAAACGAAACGTCATTGAGAGAACATTAACTTGAAGGCCGTTGCAGGCAGCGTCTGCTAGTAAAAAACTAACTTCTCGCGCTGCACAGCCGTTCACCAGCTAACCGGTATAAGTAGGCACCAGATAGCGGGTTTCGAATTCAGTCAAAGGCGTCTTTACATGGCTTTTGTTTGACGTGACGCTTTTCTTGACTCGTGTAGATGCGATGGAAGCAACAGTACCTTCAAGCAGCAGTGCGGTACAACCCAACAACAGTGTCACATCGCTCGTTGAGGGCAGCGCTTCTCCTTCATTCAATAAATAGAAATAATGAAGTCGAAATGACAATTAAGCATTTTACAAACCATACTCAATTACGCAACATTCAACCGATACCCTCACCTCCCTGTGACACGTTTACTCCAGATCGTCGTGTGGGTAGATGTACGCGTCTTTTTTGTTGCTTCTCGTGTTTCGTAGAATGCCTTGAAAATGCGGGCAGCCAGGCCGCAATACTGTGAACGGACAGGCGTTCTACACTAAACAGGCACGCTTATTCCAAGCACACTAACCTATAAGAAACGGCGTGGCGTAGAATGTAGAAAGGAAGGCACGAGTACGCCACCGCATTGAATGGCGCATCAGCAAATGGCCAGTTGCAAATAGCAATAGTATATAACTCAAGTATGGGGACTGCCCTCTATTACAACGAATTTGTTTCCCAGGGTAACCAGATGAAATAATTGTTGAGCCGAAGGAGTGGTAGACAAATCTTTTTGTAGCAAGCTTTGGAGCAGGCAGACCGTGCGTCTTATGCTTGATTAAGGATATACACTGTTATGACTATAGCTGAATTATATGCAAACGCCTGTTTCGTTTCTTGTGCTCATATCGTGTCATTTTGACACGTGAGCACAAATTAGAGGGCGAGGAGAGCTTTTATAGTGCTTTTATAGTGCCTATATATACCTATTTCGGGTGTTGTAGCCTCAATTCGTATAGGTGCCTGTAAATGTCTGTTTTCAAAATCGATGCCTATATAAACGCTATTTAACCTGAAATTTTGCTTTCAAGTACCACTGAGCCCGGTATTCATGTTACCGGGCAAAATATAGGTTTCGGGACACTGTGTGGTGCAAACTACTCTTTATTTCACGAGTTACGTTTAGAACTGTCAAACTCAGAAGGCATTTTAGCCAAGAGGGAGCTAGACTAGCCTCTACACATGTATACCATCCATGTCGCGTCGTCTGCTCAGCCTCTTTCCAGTGTGCGCTCAGATGCGTAGGGAGCAAAAGGTGCCTCTGTGCAGCGGCAGGAAGATGAAGAATGAATGCGAAACTGTGGAGAGTCATCAGGGGAAGTAAGGAAGTAGAGTGCAGATAAAAAAACCAATATCTATGTAGTTTTTGTTTTTTGTTTGTCATTTACATGTGGTGCTTCACTGGGTCACCTGAAAATATTTATTTAGGCAGTGGAAAATGTTGCCTGCCCAATGAAAAGGTTTGTGTCACTAGAAATTTTAATTTGATCATTAGAAGCGGCGAAAGCATAATCTCAGGAGGTGAGCTTGAAACCTTCGCCACTAACTCTAAGAAGACTTCGTAAGGCCAATTCCTTCCCCGCTATTGGTATGAAATTCACTCGGAGCTGGAGCATCACACGACGTGCATGAGCACGTCATGCGCGCGTAACCTACACTCGCATGAGATGCCCATGTAAGCCCGTGCGTGCAAGCGGTGTTCTGCCGTCTCGATGTTCTTTTGTATTGTACTGCGAGTTTTTGTGGGATGGATCCCTATCTGCGCGCACGTTTGGAGAGGCTGGCTTGGATAAGGTATCCTTACCACGATACACAGCGTCACACCGCTGCAACTTTTGTAAGGGACGACGCACCAAAACCACGCCCAGCGTTGTGAATGCTGGCCCCGACACAATGCGCAAACTGCGAGAACACCAACGCAAACAAAATGGAGGCACCTTAGTCTCGCGTCTCTCTCGATATGAAATTAAATAAATAAGGCGAATAGATTTCGCCTGTGTGTTCTAACATTTTTGTAAACTTTCATGCTTCTATTTAGGCAACAGTTTGTACAAATTACACACGTTGTCTCAAATAGTTCTCGCTGTGTCACGTACTACTTTGACATATGCAGGACCATTCTATCACCTTCATCGTGTTGGGGCGCACGCCCATGAGATGAAGGTGAAGCCGTGTTCAGTTTGGCCTATCACCTCTTTATGCCACGCGTAGTACTGGAAATCTTGGTAAATGAGATCTTGAGCACTCAGTGCATTCATTCCTTTACGCTTCTCAAAACTCTTAATTTTGTGTAACGACCCTTAAAGTGTTCACAGACAGAAGAAAAATTGAGCCTGTGTGGTTAGGCCAAGTTAATACGCCGCAAAAAAAATTCCTTCTGGCGCCTGGCACTCTGACTATTTGCGCATGTATAGCCCTTCTTAGCTATGGCACACAGAAAGAGACCCAGAAGCATATTTCTACGATGGTGCACACTTACCTGACCATGCTGAACTAGAAATGGAGAGACCGTATTCTGCGAATCCCGCGGAAAAACGCATGTTTATGCTAAATCATTACCCGTTTGTACAATTATAAACTAGAACATTTTTGCTTGCTTTCATGACGTAGAGACAGATACCACACCTGTTTATTGGAAAATTTGAGATTTGTCAAAGATTATTCTGCCTATATTCACAATTTTGGAAGCCTGAAAGAGTGTTTTGGCCACCTATTATTGGTGCCTAAATCCCGGTTTTTCAGTGCCTATAGAGCTGGCCTCTATAGTTACGACCTACCTGACATGTTTTCGCAACGCCGAAGCAAAGATGATGCCCGCTTAAAACATCTACCGTACCTCAAGAAAAAAATTGTTGTTCTGATAACGTCGAGCTCGTCAAATTGGTTATGAAATGGGTGATGAAAGAGAACTGGGGCAAGTCCGTGCGAAACAAAATTTATTATTATACAGGCAAAGCAATTTTCATAAACACGCACCCATAGATGTGCTGCTGAGCAGTGTTCTACATATCAAGGCAGTCGAGGGCAGCTTGTACAAAAGTGTAATTGTGCCTATCATAAGCGGCACAGTCCACACGCTGGATGTGCTGCATAGAGCACCCCGCGGCCTCAACCAGCAGAGCACGATGTTCTTTCTTGGAGATCCCTTCCGGTGTCGTGAGGAGATCATCCCTCCGCTCGCTTAGGAATCCCTTTACACCTGCCTTGAACTTTGAGAAGAGCTCCTCAATCGGATTGAAGAAATGGCTGTATGGCGGAAGCCACTTGACTGTGTGGTCGCTTGCCGCGAGGACAGCCTGTTCGGCGCGGCGGTGCGCTGGTGCGTTGTCAAACAGGAACACTGCCTGTATTACTGGTTCCTGCTGTGAAACTTTACTCGACACTTCTGCAAGAAAGTCGTTGAAGACAGCCCAGTGGACCTTGTCGGCAATTGTCCAGTGGAGAAGGCCATTTGCTGACATGCAGGCTATAACATTTACATTCGCCCCTTTCGCACTAGTTGACAAACGGCATGCTGGAGCACCTCGTTTCGCCCTACCGAAACTGCGCGAGCACCATACGTTGAAGTTGGTCTCGTCGATGTAGTATCGTGTTAGCGTAGTTCCCTCGCTCTGAAGCCACTGGGCATATCGGCACCGCAGCTGTTTCACGTCGGCGCGATTTCTATCTACTGGGCTCGGGGTCAGAAGCTTCACCGAATAACCATGGCCATCGAGAAGCCGATCAATCGTCGACGTGCTCACTTCAATGTTAGACATCTCATCTTTGAGAGCTCTCTTTATTTGTTCCAGTGTGAAGGATGGGTTTCCCTGTACGATTCGTTGCAGGGCGTCCACCACGTCCGGTCCAAATTTCCTCGACGAACCACCACGTGTTTTAGTTGTGTCACGATCACTAGCGGCAATAGAACGCACGGTCTTTATATTGATTTTGAGTGTTTCGGAGAGCACTTTTAAATCGCCTCCGCGCCTGTGAACATCTATTATACGGCAACAATCTACAGGAGAAACGCGAGCGTACTTTTTCTTCGGTTCATCAGGCGCCTTCCGTGGCCTTCCGGGCCGCCGAGAGTCTCGGTCTTCCATAGCACCAGTAGTCGAAGCGCAAACTTTCACTTATTCTCAGGACTGCAAAAGCGCTCACCTAACGATGACTTGGCCGGAAACTTGAAACTACGCCGTCTTGTCGCTTGCGTCTTACAACGTCGTCCTGTTGTCTGCCCGAAAGACACTCGCCGAAAACAGCTACGACACAATGTCGTCAATTCGTGTTAGAATATCCTAATGCTGGTTATTTATGAATTAAAGCAATTTTGCTCTAAGTAAAACTGAAGCAGACGGCATTGTGTCGTAGCTGTTTTCGGCGAGTGTCTTTCGGGCAGACGACAGGACGACGTTGTGCGACGCAAGCGACAAGACGGCGTAGTTTCAAGTTTCCGGCCAAGTCATCGTTAGGTGAGCGCTTTTGCAGTCCTGAGAATAAGTGAAAGTTTGCGCTTCGACTACTGGTGCTATGGAAGACCGAGACTCTCGGCGGCCCGGAAGGCCACGGAAGGCGCCTGATGAACCGAAGAAAAAGTACGCTCGCGTTTCTCCTGTAGATTGTTGCCGTATAATAGATCTTCACAGGCGCGGAGGCGATTTAAAAGTGCTCTCCGAAACACTCAAAATCAATATAAAGACCGTGCGTTCTATTGCCGCTAGTGATCGTGACACAACTAAAACACGTGGTGGTTCGTCGAGGAAATTTGGACCGGACGTGGTGGACGCCCTGCAACGAATCGTACAGGGAAACCCATCCTTCACACTGGAACAAATAAGAGAGCTCTCAAAGATGAGATGTCTAACATTGAAGTGAGCACGTCGACGATTGATCGGCTTCTCGATGGCCATGGTTATTCGGTGAAGCTTCTGACCCCGAGCCCAGTAGATAGAAATCGCGCCGACGTGAAACAGCTGCGGTGCCGATATGCCCAGTGGCTTCAGAGCGAGGGAACTACGCTAACACGATACTACATTGACGAGACCAACTTCAACGTATGGTGCTCGCGCAGTTTCGGTAGGGCCAAACGAGGTGCTCCAGCATGCCGTTTGTCAACTAGTGCGAAAGGGGGCGAATGTAAATGTTATAGCCTGCATGTCAGCAAATGGCCTTCTCCACTGGACAATTGCCGACAAGGTCCACTGGGCTGTCTTCAACGACTTTCTTGCAGAAGTGTCGAGTAAAGTTTCACAGCAGGAACCAGGAATACAGGCAGTGTTCCTGTTTGACAACGCACCAGCGCACCGCCGCGCCGAACAGGCTGTCCTCGCGGCAAGCGACCACACAGTCAAGTGGCTTCCGCCATACAGCCATTTCTTCAATCCGATTGAGGAGCTCTTCTCAAAGTTCAAGGCAGGTGTAAAGGGATTCCTAAGCGAGCGGAGGGATGATCTCCTCACGACACCAGAAGGGATCTCCAAGAAAGAACATCGCCGTGCTCTGCTGGTTGAGGCCGCGGGGTGCTCTATGCAGCACATCCAGCGTGTGGACTGTGCCGCTTATGATAGGCACAATTACACTTTTGTACAAGCTGCCCTCGACTGCCTTGATATGTAGAACACTGCTCAGGCAGC
This sequence comes from Rhipicephalus annulatus, assembly GCA_013436015.1. NCBI lineage: Eukaryota > Metazoa > Arthropoda > Arachnida > Ixodida > Ixodidae > Rhipicephalus > Rhipicephalus annulatus. Next base: position 60,693 of record WOVY01014025.1, read on the forward strand.
ACATCTATGGGTGCGTGTTTATGAAAATTGCTTTGCCTGTATAATAATAAATTTTGTTTCGCACGGACTTGCCCCAGTTCTCTTTCATCACCCATTTCATAACCAATTTGACGAGCTCGACGTTATCAGAACAACGTATTTTTTTCTTGAGGTACGGTAGATGTTTTAAGCGGGCATCATCTTTGCTTCGGCGTTGCGAAAACATGTCAGGTAGGTCGTAACTATAGAGGCCAGCTCTATAGGCACTGAAAAACCGGGATTTAGGCACCAATAATAGGTGGCCAAAACACTCTTTCAGGCTTCCAAATTGTGAATATAGGCAGAATAATCTTTGACAAATCTCAAATTTTCCAATAAACAGGTGTGGTATCTGTCTCTACGTCATGAAAGCAAGCAAAAATGTTCTAGTTTATAATTGTACAAACGGGTAATGATTTAGCATAAACATGCGTTTTTTCCGCGGGATTCGCAGAATACGGTCTCTCCATTTCTAGTTCAGCATGGTCAGGTAAGTGTGGCACCATCGTAGAAATATGCTTCTGGGTCTCTTTCTGTGTGCCATAGCTAAGAAGGGCTATACATGCGCAAATAGTCAGAGTGCCAGGCGCCAGAAGGATTTTTTTTTTGCGGCGTATTAACTTGGCCTAACCACACAGGCTCAATTTTTCTTCTGTCTGTGAACACTTTAAGGGTCGTTACACAAACTTAAGAGTTTGAGAAGCGTAAAGGAATGAATGCACTGAGTGCTCAAGATCTCATTTACCAAGATTTCCAGTACTACGCGTGGCATAAAGAGGTGATAGGCCAAACTGAACACGGCTTCACCTTCATCTCATGGGCGTGCGCCCCCAACACGATGAAGGTGATAGAATGGTCCTGCATATGTCAAGTAGTACGTGACACAGCGAGAACTATTTGAGACAACGTGTGTAATTTGTACCAAACTGTTGCCTAAATAGAAGCATGAAAGTTTACAAAAATGTTTAGAACACACAGGCGAAATCTATTCGCCTTATTTATTTAATTTCATATCGAGAGAGACGCGAGACTAAGGTGCCTCCATTTGTTTGCGTTGGTGTTCTCGCAGTTTGCGCATTGTGTCGGGGCCAGCATCACAACGCTGGGCGTGGTTTTGGTGCGTCGTCCCTTACAAAAGTTGCAGCGGTTGTGACGCTGTGTATCGGGGGTAAGGAACCTTATCCAAGCCAGCCTCTCCAAACGTGCGCGCAGATAGGGATCCATCCCACAAAAACTCGCAGTACAATACAAAAGAACATCGAGACGGCAGAACACCGCTTGCACGCACGGGCTGACATGGGCATCTCATGCGAGTGTAGGTTACGCGCGCATGACGTGCTCATGCACGTCGTGTGATGATCCAGCTCCGAGTGAATTTCATACCAATAGCGGGGAAGGAATTGGCCTTACGAAGTCTTCTTAGAGTTAGTGCGAAGGTTTTAAGCTCACCTCCTGAGATTATGCTTTCGCCGCTTCTAATGATCAAATTAAAATTTCTAGTGACACAAACCTTTTCATTGGGCAGGCAACATTTTCACTGCCTAAATAAATATTTTCAGGTGACCCAGTGAAGCACCATATGTAAATGACAAACAAAAAACAAAAACTACATAGATATTGCTTTTTTTATCTGCACTCTACTTCCTTACTTCCCCTGATGACTCTCCACAGTTTCGCATTCATTCTTCATCTTCCTGCCGCTGCACAGAGGCACCTTTTGCTCCCTACGCATCTGAGCGCACACTGGAAAGAGGCTGAGCAGACGACGCGACATGGATGGTATACATGTGTAGAGGCTAGTCTAGCTCCCTCTTGGCTAAAATGCCTTCTGAGTTTGACAGTTCTAAACGTAACTTCGTGAAATAAAGAGTAGTTTGCACCACACAGTGTCCCGAAACCTATATTTTGCCCGGTAACATGAATACCGGGCATCAGTGGTACTTGAAAGCAAAATTTCAGGTTAAATAGCGTTTATATAGCATCGATTTTGAAAACAGACATTGACAGGCACCTATACAATTGAGGCTACAACGCCCGAAATAGGGTATATATAGGCACTATAAAAGCACTATAAAGCTCTCCTCCGCCCTCTAATTTGTGCTCACGTGTCAAAATGACACGATATGAGCACAAGAAACGAAACCAGGCGTTTGCATATAATTCAGCTATAGTCATAACAGTGTATATCCTTAATCAAGCATAAGACGCACGGTCTGCCTGCTCCAAAGCTTGCTACAAAAAGATTTGTCTACCACTCCTTCGGCTCAACAATTATTTCATCTGGTTACCCTGGGAAACAAATTCGTTGTAATAGAGGGCAGTCCCATACTTGAGATATATACTATTGCTATTTGCAACTGGCCATTTGCTGATGCGCCATTCAATGCGGTGGCTTACTCGTGCCTTCCTTTCTACATTCTACGCCACGCCGTTTCTTATAGGTTAGTGTGCTTGGAATAAGCGTGCCCTGTTTAGTGTAGAACGCCTGTCCGTTCACAGTATTGCGGCCTGGCTGCCCGCATTTTCAAGGCATTCTACGAACACGAGAAGCAACAAAAAAGACGCGTACATCTACCCACACGACGATCTGGAGTAAACGTTGTCACAGGGAGGTGATGGTATCGGTTGAATGTTGCGTAATGAGTATGGTTTGTAAATGCTTAATTGTCATTTCGACTTCATTATTTCTATTTATTGAATGAAGGAGAAGCGCTGCCCTCAACGAGCGATGTGCACACTGTTGTTGGGTTGTACCGCACTGCTGCTTGAAGGTACTGTTGCTTCCATCGCATCTACACGAGTCAAGAAAAGCGTCACGTCAAACAAAAGCCATGTAAAGACGCCTTTGACTGAATTCGAAACCCGCTATCTGGTGCCTACTTATACCGGTTAGCTGGGTGAACGGTCTGTGCAGCGCGAGAGAAGTTAGTTTTTTACTAGCAGACGCTGCCTGCAACGGCCTTCAAGTTAATGTTCTCTCAATGACGTTTCGTTTGATATTCATGAAAGCACGTTTAGAGAGTGCTTGCATGACTGTTAGGCGTGATGACGTCACGTGAGTCAATAGTGATCAAGTCGGTTGGCCGACTTGGATCACTATTGCATAAGTATAACATTATTGCTCTCTCACAGACGTTTCGTTCGATATGCATGAAAAACAGGTTTAGGACAGCGCGTGCGTGTGTGATAGACGTGATGACGTCACGTGGGTCACTAGTATTCACGTCGCTAGGCCCTAGGTGAGAGCATTTCAAGTTATTACTCTCTCACAGACGTTTCGTTTTGATATGCATGAAGACCAGTTTGGACAACCGCGTGCGTGAGTGTCAGGCTGATGACGTCACGCCAGTCACTAGTGATGACGTCACTGGGCCTTGTGACAGCGTTCAAGTTATCACTCTCTCAAGACATTTCGATTGATATGCATGAAGACAGGTTAGGACACTGCGTGCGTGGGTGTCAGGCGTGATGACGTCACGGCAGTCACTAGTGTGATGACGTCACTGGGCCTTGTGACAGCGTTCAAGTTATTACTCTCTCAAAGACATTTCGATTGATATGCATGAAGACAGGTTAGGACACTGCGTGCGTGGGTGTCAGGCGTGATGACGTCACGCTAGTCACTAGTGATGACGTCACTGGGCCTTGTGACAGCGTTCAAGTTATTACTCTCTCAAAGACATTTCGTTTGATATGCATGAAGACAGGTTAGGACACTGCGTGCGTGGGTGTCAGGCGTGATGACGTCACGCAGTCACTAGTGATGACGTCACTGGGCCTTGTGACAGCGTTCAAGTTATTACTCTCTCAAAGACATTCGTTTGATATGCATGAAGACAGGTTTGGACACTGCGTGCGTGGGTGTCAGGCGTGATGACGTCACGCAGTCACTAGTGATGACGTCACTGGGCCTTGTGACAGCGTTCAAGTTATTACTCTCTCAAAGACATTTCGTTTGATATGCATGAAGACAGGTTTGGACACTGCGTGCGTGTGGGTAGGCGTGATGACGTCACGCTAGTCACTAGTGATGACGTCACTGGGCCTTGTGACAGCGTTCAAGTTATTACTCTCTCAAAGACATTTCGTTTGATATGCATGAAGACAGGTTTGGACACTGCGGGTGTGGGTGTGTCAGGCGTGATGACGTCACGCAGTCACTAGTGATGACGTCACTGGGCCTTGTGACAGCGTTCAAGTTATTACTCTCTCAAAAGACATTTCGTTTGATATGCATGAAGACAGGTTAGGACAGCGTGCGTGGTGTGTGTGTGTAGGCTGATGACGTCACGCAGTCACTAGTGATGACGTCACTGGGCCTTGTGACAGCGTTCAAGTTATTACTCTCTCAAAGACATTTCGTTTGATATGCATGAAGACAGGTTGGACACTGCGTGCGTGGGTGTCAGGCGTGATGACGTCACGGCGTCACTAGTGATGACGTCACTGGGCCTTGTGACAGCGTTCAAGTTATACTCTCAAAGACATTTCGTTTGATATGCATGTGAAGACAGGTTTGGACACCGCGTGCGTGTGGTGATAGGCGTGATGACGTCACGCCAGTCACTAGTGATGACGTCACTGGGCCTGTGACAGCGTTTCAAGTTATTACTCTCTCAAAGACATTTCGTTTGATATGCATGAAGACAGGTTTAGACACCGCGTGTGCGCGGGTGATAGGCGTGATGACGTCACGCCAGTCACTAGTGATGACGTCACTGGGCCTTGTGACAGCTTTCAAGTTATTACCTCTCAAAGACGTTTCGTTTGATATGCATGAAGACAGGTTTGGACACTTGCGTGTGCGTGTGATAGGCTTAAGGACGTCACGTGAGTCACTAGTGATGACGTCACGCGGGCCTAGTGCCAGCATTCAAGTTATTACCCTTTCAAAGACGTTTTGTTTGATTGATATGATGAAGGCACATAATAGAGTGCGTGCGTGAGTCTTAGGCGGATGACGTCACGCCAGTCACTAGTGATACGTCACTGGGCCTATGTGACAGCGTTCAAGTTACTACTCTCTCATACACGTTTCGTTTGATATGTATGAACTTAGGTTAGACGCTGCGTACG
>WOVY01014026.1:0-110276 GCA_013436015.1 Rhipicephalus annulatus
CATCATATATTCCGCATATAGAAGCCACCGCCATCCAGCGGACATTCCAAGGACTAAACGAGAGGTTGGCACACGCACACTTTCTTACGGCTTGCGCTTCGTGTCTACTTCCCACCTTTAACCCCCTCGAGTTCATGGTATATACTAGTTCACTGTATTCATGGCATTGTGGTCCAACGCTCGCTAAAACCTTTCTAAAACCAGGAGGTTACGCCCAGTGAGCATAACGTAGCGACCCTTTCTTGTGAGATAGTGCTCAATGTGCATGCCAATGGCTGCTAATAAGAATGAGAGACAGGAGAATACGGCTTTTAGTTAACGCGCACGCTGCGAAATTTTTATTCTTCAACAACGTACAGGAGAAATCTCCCACCGGCACCACCTTGCAGGTCAAAGCGTAAGACATGTTACGCACTACTACGAGGGACGAACGGGTGCCGGTTTAAGGAGCTTCGCCCCTGATAAGCATTCATTAATTGCAATTTCGGTCGCTTGTGCTCACTGCGGGTGGGGCGCTGTAGGCGACGGCGCCTCGCCGGGTGGGGTCCCATTTGCAAGTATCTCGCGCGAGTTGCGCTCAATTCGCTCCAGCAGCGGTGATAAAACAACCTTCTGGCGTATATAGCCGAAGCATATTCGACGTAATCCAAATATAAAGCTTTGGTCCATTCATTCTTCATATGTACACAACAATATGTCTTGTGCTGACACATGTAGGGGAAGCGTAGCGTCCCCGTCGTCACGCGTGGTCAACGCGGCACGATCAGCTGCGCAGAAACTCCCTACTTCTGAAACACGATCGGACACAATCAAAAAAGGAAAGCTCACTGCCTGCTGCGACTCTATTTAGTTTCCCCAGAAAACGCGTCGTTGTGCGTAGTCGACTAGCTACGCACAGCTACGGAGATATTCCGTGCTTCGGCGACACGAGTCCGACGTATATTGAAACGCGGCACACAAATTCAGTTCCCTTCGAGCGTGTGCTCACACGCGTCGTTGCGCGTCGATTCCCTAATTCTGAGACACAATCAAGGCCGACCCCTGCATTGCACAGCTGCGCACACAGCAAGCGAACGCGCCCCGACTTCTGCAATGCACCGTTCGTTCCGTTAATGAAAACGGCCAACGTCGCCCATGCACTCACAAAATGCACAGCGGACGACACTTAGCCCTCACGGAGAAGGCACAACCGTGGCAAATTTCTCTGCCAAATCTGGCGACAGCCTGGCCACACCGACTCTCCCAAGTCTGCCAACACCTTATGCAACGCCAAGCAGAACCTTGCTACCACTTGTAAGGCAGCCCCCTGTTCCTATTTCTTTTTACCGTCATTGTCTGAGTAGTTGCGCTGTAGTTCATTATGTACCACTACCTTGATCAAGTTTTCACGCCGCTAGGCGCCGAGCCGCTCGCTGTACAACCGTATGCGAGGTGCCTGCCGAAGCAGTGGTCCTGTAGTGCCACGCTACATCCTGATTCGGTCTTAGAAGTAAAGTGGCGAGATGAGCACGACCACGTCGACCGCCTTCACGTCGTCTCACGTCTCGTCTCCTCGCTATAGTGCTATGTTGTGACCCTCTGTTACTGTGGAGAAATGAATCCTCTTGCATAATTTCAAACTTCGTTACATAAGATCATTTCCATGCGTAGCAGCGAAGACTTTTCTCTCGTGAGCCAATGAGAGCATCTCAATGAGAGCCAATGAGAGCCAATGAGCCAATTAGAGCCAACGAGCAGGGAGGGACGTGAAGCTTACACTCTATGGTGTCACGATGAGGGCAGACACATATTCCTTGTATATTTATACATCTTACTTTGACGACACGCCCCGGTACCCTAACTTGATTGCACGGACTGTTTGAGATGATGTAGACGTAGAGTGTCATGAGTGAGATGGCACGAGGCATATGCCTGGTGCTGCAATGTGGCGCACTAGCGCGAGACCCCGATGGTGGGCAGACGCGCCAAGTTCACGTACGAGATTCGTCGAAAAAACAGCTCATCCTTGGCAGATCAGCTCTGGGCTGTCCACCAATCCCGCGAGGCGGCTGAGGAGCTTGGCATCTCAGTCCCCACGTGGGAGCTGCCCGCAACACAGTGATTTGTGTTTTGGAGGACCAAATAAAAGTTTATGCAATCCAATCCAATCGAAAAAAGGCTCGTGGTACACGACAAGAGCTGTGATAGAAAATGACGGACGATGAGCTAGAACTGTGCGGCGGAGCTTCGAACTGCGAAGGTCAGGCAGGTCAACGTCGACATTCCTACTGCGAGGGAAGCAGGTAGAGCTGCCCGATTCTGAAGGATGTCGCCATAAGAGGCCCGGGAAGTGATCTTCGACCTCGGATGTCCCGAGTTAGGCAGCCCGGTCTTGCCGCAACCTTCCACAGCAGTTACTGAGGGGGACTACAGCTCTTCCACTTCGAGCCAGAATGAATGTGGCCCACACCAGTCATCGGAGTTCGTCATCAACAAGACCGTGGACGAGTTGGGTTTGACCAAGTGGGCCGAAGATGACGAATATGACCGGGACACTGGTAGTGAAGGCGGCGCTCAGTTCCTTCAGCGGCCTCTTCCAGGACGACATCGGCGACGGTGCAACTTCGTCGTACTTTCGGAAGTGGCATCACAACAGTAAGAATGTTCTACTATTGCGAGAGCATATCAGAGTAGCCACCGAGACGCCATCTCGACTAGAGACAAATGAGGGCTAAAGATCAAACTTGTCTAAGTTAGTTACGATTCTCTTGTATAGCCGAATATTGCGTGCATGTCTCTTTTCGGGAGTGAATTCCGAGTATCCGTTTGTTTGCCGTTTTGTTTAATATTGAAGTGGGTTTGCCATGTTACCGCTGACTCGCGTCTCTCTCTCAATCCAATCCTTCGCAAGTGCTCCCGAGAGGAGATTATGACATAGAGGTGCAATGTGGAGTTTCGTCTTATGGTTCAGTTATGACAGAGTCGTCTGCCAAGTGTTAGGGATATGGTTCGAGGCAAATTAAAACGCATGAAGCATCCCGGTGCTTGTTAACGTTGACCTAGATAGGGCTACTGTAGTGTGCTTACTCGAATGTATGCGATGAAGGTATGACACTCACGATACCGTTGCGCACTTACATTTAAGGCGAGTTTTTTGTGTCCCGATATAGCTTGTACTGACAACAGCGCAACAAGGGACAAGGGATAGGAAGAAACACAAACGAGCGCTGAACTTCCCACTGATGTTTATTTCTGAACGGAGCAGAATATAAGAAAAACGCCGACAGAGAACAAAAGATTGCAAACCAGTGTTTGCAAAAAACCAAAAATAGGAGGTCAGCCATGCATACGTCACTTGGTCATGCTCGCAGGACAAATTATTGCACTTCTTCTTCTTCCGTCAAAGCAATGGACAAGATGCTCACGCACTTATTGCCAAGTCAGCCAGCTCCAGCTGCCTCAATTATCTCCGCGTGTTAGTTGAGCACCACATCACCTGTCCACTCGGCATCTTTCGAATAGGGGAATATGCTTCAGGAGTGCCACACGTGCTGCATTGAAGGGCTAAGTACCTCTGTGTATTACGAAATACTACATCTTCGGTGCGTGGTCATCTCTAGTCATTTGTCCCTTGTCTCCGTCTTCGTGCGCTCTATGTTTTAATATAAAACGAAAACATCTACTGCTGATGATTTTCCACACACATAACTGTGTGTCGTGTTGGCTTAGCGGCCAAAGTGCCACGCTGGTTAGATACCCGGTCACGGCGGCCGCATATCGATGAAGGAAATGGCGAGAATATCCGCGCACCTATAGTTACGCATGCTGTAATTAAGCCCTTTGTTCACAGAGTTTCGTGAAATTTCTTACTAAAAGAAACTTTGGCGCTGCGATCATTCAGTGACCATGGGAATGATTGGTATAATGGGTAGTGTGCTGCAATAAAACTCAATGCCGGCAGCCGGTACTAGAACGCAGCCACCCGACCACTACGGCGTGCATGTGAATCATGACTGCGTTACAATACTGGACCACATAAGGGGCAGTTCATGTTGACCACTTGCAAGACAGCCACATTGTCAGAGTTGCCCGAGGAATGGAAGGCGCCTGTATCACGTCTGCATGACGTGACGCCACCTTGCGTCGGCCAGAGAAAGCTATAGATGCCTATAAAATGGCTGTGCTTTTTAAGGTATTTCGTGTTCAAAGCTGTGGAAAACTTCAACTAATATAAAAATGAATTGCGAAACAATGTCGATGTTTCCTTTGAACTCACGAACTAATCGGAAAGTTTTTAATCTTCTGTCTGACGGCCATCTTGTTTGGGCAGCAAAAGCTTGCATCGTATTTCTTCCTGATGCTACCTTCGCCAAACCTTCTCATCTCTCTGCAACCTCTATGCTCCCCTCCATCCCTTCCCCAGTGCAGGGTAGCACACCGGATGTGCGTCTGGTTAACCTCCCTGCCTTTCCTTGCATCTTTATCTCTCTCTCTCTCTCTACCTTCGCCAAGCTGTCTATTTTGCCTGATGCGCGATAGTTGTAATAAGAATGAAGGTGGGCGCAGTCCTCTTCGTTGTCTATCTAGCCGTTTACGCTATATACTGAAACACACTCCATATTGTCAGATTCGCGCGTAAAACCGTTAACATGTTTTCGCATGCATAACCTCCGACACCCTCCTGCAGGAAACACCAAGCTACAGACTACCTAGCGACTCGGGTCAAGTGAAAGTGACGTCAGCGCGTGCTTCTCGGCGCGTCTCCCCGATGATGACATCACCGATGGTATTCGTCGTCAAGCAAGAACCGAAAAGTGACGATGAAAGCTTGCTCGTCGAAGCGGCTGTTCCCGTCCCCGACGGCGCCGAGTCGGCTTATGGCGGCGTACAAGACGCCGTTGCGAATGACGACGTCGACTGCAGCGGTGGCGGCGAAAGCTGCAACAGTTGCGCCGGCGGCGCCCCCTCGCGCCCGAGGACGGCGCCAGAACGAGACCGCGTGCGGTGCTACACCTGCAGCAAGGTGCTGGCCAACCGCACGACCCTGATTAAGCACCTTCGCATCCACACAGGAGAAAGGCCGTATCAGTGCCCAAAGTGCAACCGCAGCTTTCGCCAGAAGGAGCACCGCGACAAGCACGTCCGTGTGCACTCCATGGTGAGCGGCTATACTCGGTTAGACGTGCTACGCAGTGAGCCCTATAGTTTTTCAGTAAAACTTGTAGCTTGGCGAGTGAGTTCACGATTCTGGGGGAATTGGTGTGCGCAAATACAGACAAACGACAACAGGAAACAAGAGACAGGTCTATGTCTTTTCTGTTCTCGTTTGTCTCTATTTGCGCACACCAGTTTACCCAGGAGCACTAGTTAATACGATGAAAGAGAAAATGACTGACGTCAGAAGCTCACCACAAAAATAAACGCTTATTGAGTAATAATTCTAAGCGTACCTTATGTATTGGTCTAAGACGATTTGAAGTCGACGGCTATGTTCGTTCACTTCTCGCTGAATGTACTGATACTTCCCCTCTTACTCCCCTTTGTATTGTTTTCTGCGCCTAGCGGAGTTTTACACTAAAGCATTTCAAACTTTTTTTCAATGTCACGTGGCTTTGCACAGCCGCCGTGATTTTGCAAAACTTTTGGCCAAGCGGCGGTGTGATGTCATGATGATAGTGACGTCAAGATTATGTGACGTCGTGATGACGTCATAGTGTGGTGTAAATGATGGTATCATGTTGAATTGAGGTTATGCGACTTAGTACGCTAATTGCAAACAAATATTTCCTTGAGTGTCACGTGACTCATCACGAACTTTCATTACTTTGTTGCTCTTGTTTGTTCGTTCTTTTTCTTTTTTCATCTACGCTGATCTCGCCAAGAGTCGCCAGGTCTCGCGAAATCTCGGAAACGCCAAAGGCTAGTTGTGTTTCAAGAGACATCTTAGGTTTTCGCCTAATTCAGCATTAGACACAATTCCTGGTACGATGAAGATGTTCCGCAGCGCCAGCGCGAGCGGAGCTTTATAAAGATGACACATTACCAGTACGTTATGTTGGGCTAGTTGGTACATATTAGGCTGAATTACGTGGCGCAAGGTTGACAAAGAGAAAAAAAAAAGAAAAAAAGACGAGACAGAAAGAGCATCAAAACAGACTGGAAAGGGCCCCCTGTAGAAGCAATGAAACTTAACAGTACGTTATGTTGGGCTAGTTGGTACATATTAGGCTGAAATACGTGGCGCAAGGTTGACAAAGAGAAAAAAAAAAGAAGAGACAGAAAGAGCGCCATTTCGCTCTTTCTGTCTCTTTTGGCGCTCTTTCTGTCTCGTATTTTTTTCTGTTTGTCAACCTTGCGCCCCGTATTTCAGCCTAAAGATGACACACCCAGGGATTCATAGTGTAAACTTAACACAATTGCACGTTAACATGGCGCGTGCTTTCGTATTACAGTGCATTTTAGTACTGTATTTGTAGTACTGTAGTATTGTAGTACTGTAGTACTGTATTTTTAGTACGTATTACAGTGCATTTTAGAGTATTAGAGTGCATTTTACCGGAGCCAAGAGAACGCGTACGTTCCAAGACATGAGAATTTCCCTTTCGTATTCAAAATGTGTCATTTTTCTTTTCTTAGTGAATAACTTCTGATCAATATCAAACCCCTTTGATTTTTTTGAAGGACACTTTTCCAGTCAAGACAGATCTAGCATTTCTTTTTATCTGCGTCGCCGTGTACAGGGTTCCCTAGCTAGATCTAATCACAGTTTGAGAATCTTCCGACACATCTTACGGCGAAGCGACGAATTACATGTTGCCCACTATAACATGGAGTTAGTCCAACTATTTCTAGTGTACCTCTTACGTGCCTAATTAGGGAACGTTAGTTAAGTAGCTTCTAATGCAACGAACAGGATGACAACTATTACTGAAAAGATGTAAACTGATCTGCAACACATCCGACGAGACAGTTTCTAACTTTCTACTCATTAAATATGAACCTTTTTTTTCTGCCATGCCCACGCAATACAAAACAAAACATACCACGCGAAATTCCTGCACACCATACTCGCATCGCTTCATGTCCGGCGGCGTACAAACTATATATGCTTCTATTGTGCTGGTTCACGACAGCGACAGGCAGAGGCAGCCATTATAGCTTCCGCTGCCGCGAACAACATGAGTTCCATTTCACGGACACCACCAAGGTCGCTGTAATGTCGTCTTTCAAGTCACAACTCATCTGTCCACATCTTAAGCGTTTATTTGAAGTCGGAACGTTAGGGAGCTCTTCAATCACGTTGTGCGAGCGCGCATGTCACGAGCTCTTGTCTCGCACTTCGCGGTCATTTGCAGGAAGCTGAAGAACCAGTCGTTACCTATAGCGACCTAAAACTTTAGCATACGTTTTTTTTTCTCGAGTTTTGTTGCTTTAAAAAGTTAGTCATTCTATACTGCCAAATTAAGCATGTAAACAGAGCACAACAAAGTGCGACTGAATCCATGCATTACCCAGCAGTATGCACTTGGTGGCGGAATCAATAAAAGAGTCCGTATATCTTAAAATTGGCTAGAACTAGCTGGGCACCATGAGTGTATATAAGAAAATTACAGTTGAGAATGCAGCAATACATGGTCACGTGGCATGATAACATAGTCTCGTGGCTTTATGCCATTTTTCGTGGGCTTCCTTTCTTTAAACACCGGGGATTATCACCAAGCTGCATGTACGTCGTCACAGAAATAGGGATTAATCGTTTTGTAATGTTTTTCTACAATGTAACAAAACATGTTTGACCCTGAAATTCTTATAAAAGAAATCGCAGGATCCTTTATGCATTCACCTGAGGCGAATCTAAGGTGAAAGCCATAATATTTGTAGTGCTTAGCATTTTGGGGGCTCGGCTTGTCATTCATTCAGTTTATCATGGTCCTGCTCAAGATCAAGCATTCAGTACGTGACTCAAAACAGCATGTATTGCTCGAAACCTGGTTAAAATAAACCAACAAGTCTAGATAGAGCAATATGACTGATAAAAATAACCAGGAAAGTTATCGCGTTACTTAGCATCGACAAAACACCTTAGATGCATGTGGATGTTACCCTAGACGTGCATAATAGCACTCCACCACTTCGCCAGTCGAGTTATTTCTCTCACCCGGCGCTTCGCCTGCACTTATCACTGCATCTGAAAGGGAGGAAACCATAGAGTTTTCTATAATTAACCAGCGGAGTCTCTAGCGCTGCGATCGTTCAGCGACCATGGGAATGGTGGGTAGTACACGGATTGAATAGTCTTCGTGCTTGCTGGCTCCCAACGCACTTGTGGCTTTGTTTATTGCAGTGTTTGTTTTGGCTTTTTCTTTCGAATAGAATAACAAACCACTTCGAACTTCCTGACCCGATTCGACTTGCTGAGTCTAAAAGGTTAAGGTGGTTAAACGTAACTGCTCAACATTTGCCGATTGTCATCTCATGACAAGCCAGCTCTAAGCAATGCAATGCCAAACAGAGCTGAAAATACGAAGGATGGACAAATTCGTGTACTACCCATCATTATCATGCCCTAACTATAGCGGCAGAGTTTTCTCTAGTGTACTTATAGAATACTATAAGGGGGAAACAACATGACATAAGTAGCTGCAGACGACGCGTACCTCAAATGCATAAAGAAGCAAGGAGTCAATAAAGCGCAGCAAAAAGTAGCGCGCATGTCACACATCGAGCTTGCGAATCTCTCGAACAGGATTCTATATACTCGTACCGGGAAAACGGTTCATGCTTGCCTCGAACACTCGCGCCATCGGCCGTTAGTTGAACGAAGCAGTGGCCGTAATGTTGGTGAAACGTCACTTGTGGTTGCAGTGCTGGCTATCTAATTTCATAAAGATCGCATATGGACTCACATGATACAGGTGTCACGTCGGGTTGACATCAGTTGTATACTTAAACACCCTCCACTGAAAGTGGTCTACCTAACACTATAGCCAGGGCCAGTTTGAGCCTGGTCTATACAGATAAAGGTCGCATTTCTGCAACGATTAGATAACTAGACTACCAAGCCGGCACTCATATTTAGTATTTCATTAGTGGACCACCCAGAGTTTAAGGTAAAGTCCAAGTAAAAAAATTATCTAGGTAGGTATTAAACCTTTTCGCCACAGTTGGTATACAACAACGACCAGTGAAGTTTAACACCCCCCCCCCCCCTTCTTCTTATTTCGGATTCCGTTCATTTGCCTTTTTCATCTCCCACATTTTCTTTTTTTGTGTTCTCATTTTTTAACATGCTTATAACAAAGTTATCATTTTCAGTTCCTACCTGTAGTGGAAAGCGGCACAACAATGTCACTTTGTATGAACCGTAGCTGGAAGAACGATCCGCGCTATGGCCACACCGTCAAAAAGACGAAAACCGGTAATCATCCTTTGTGCAACCCCTCTACCCCCTTCCTTTTTTTCCATTTCTCTCTTGTTATAGAACTTGATCTGGCCCTTCCTTTCTCACGTCCAGCTATCTAAAAGAGCCCCTACTCTCCCCTTCTTCCATTTTTTGCCCTGCTCTGCCGAAGGCATGCCCTTCTCCTTTTTACTCTTTTGAAGTTGGGAAAGAGTGAGCACGATGCGCATAAAAATGCGGCTGAGGAAGACAGTTACTTGACAGTCGAAAGCAAGGCGTCTTGTCCAAACAGAGACACACCCTCTTCAAGAACTTTCATCATTGCAAGCCTCCCCCTTCCCCCTGTTCTCTCCCGTTCGACACTTCTAGCATGACACATCGAATAAATTTTGAAGCTTTCTCACCGCAAATAGAAAAGGTCGTACTCAGCCGTACTATAAATCAGTAATCATCCACTTGTCTCGTTAACCAATCCGAAAGTATAGCTTCAGCGTCTAGAAAACTGCCAATAAAAACACTTGCAGTACGGACGAACACAAATCATTTTAGCAGAGCAGTATGAGCATTTCTCTTTCCCCTTTTCTTCTGTTCTTTTCTCTTTCGCTCACTCATCCTCGGTGACGTATATTTTAGGGGGAAATACATAGAGGCTGAGTCCAACAGTGACCAATTCCTATCGCTTTCTTTTTCTGTTATTAACTCTATCACAATGCTTAGCATTGTGGAAGCGTTTTCTTCAGTGGCATACCTTGTTCGATGACTTGCTTACCCCTTGGGGGCGTTACTATAGTGACTAAGTGAGTGCGGCTCTTGCGTGTCTTCCATTGCAGGGCAAGTCGTTCGAGTGTGCGGTGTGCACCATGACGTTCGGCAGGCGCCACTTCCTGGAGAAACACATGCTGAGCGTCCACAAGATGGACATGAGGTCAGCCTTCGAACAACACGCGGTCATCTTCCTGGAAGGCTCAAACCAAGTTGAACCCTCTGCTCTCGAGGTGCGTACACTGCAGGCTTTCTTCGACTAACGCCTTACAAACAGTACAAGTCATACGCCTATGATCAAGCGACGTCTAGCAGGATACCTGTCAGATTAGGCATTTTAGCTGTGAAGTCTTGCGATGCACCACAGTATTGGCATTGTTTTCTTACGGCCTTTCTCATCTCGTTCATTCAATGGTTGAGGATTTGTGAGCAAGTAATGTCTGTGGAGCCAACGCTGGAACACGTCCTCAATGACATACCCTAGCAGGGTGAAACCTGAACGCCGAGTCCAAAAAGGGACACTCTCTTTTCACGCACTCACTGTTTCACTCGTTTATAAGAACAGGGTGCTTCACAAGGCAGGTAGATGTGTTATGTAGATTGAGATAAGTCACGCGCACAATCGATGAACCACCCTGAAACTCGGAAATCTTAAGGCCTGTAAATTTACCAAGTCCTCACGAGAAACGTACGTCGGTGCAATAAAGCTAAAACATCCAAGTTCTTCTCTTACTGCACGTGCTGTCGTATGACGTTCCCAACATCATCAGCACGATACGCATTCACCGATCAATGAATGACAAGCAAATTAATTTGAGCTAAAAGTGCCGTAATAATACATCAGCCCTTGATTCGCACTTATACGTCTCGGGAACCTATGGAAGTTGCTTTTTAATGCGACACTAAAGGCAAATAACATTTCTTGTGAGAGTGAAGATTTAACGCTTTACAATGTCTAAAACGTTAATATTTGGCCAGCTTTGTTTACTAACCATTAAGTTGAGGTCGTATTAGCGAATTGTGCCATACCATTGGTATCCTTGGTACGTTATCCGGAGGCGTTGGCTTCGACTGTTCTTACGGCATGCGGACCACTAATTAACGCCATTTTCCTTCACACTAAGCAATCTTTTATGAAATGAACATGCCATGGGAGTCTTACGTTTATTGTGGTCGACTGTTGGTCTAAGGTCGCGGGATCGAATCTTGACTGCGGCGGCTCCATTTTCATGAAGAAGAAATGCTGGATGTTCGTGTACTTACAGGTGCGCATTAAAGAACGCTAGATGGACAGAATTTTCATAGCCCTCACCCACGGCATCTCTCATAATAATATCGTCAATTTGGGCCGTAAAACCCAATATATTACTAATATTCCTTGAGAAGCAAGCAATACGAGGTTTCTGGAACGCCATTTTAACAATGCACATTTATTTATTATTTACATTTAGTGTCGATCGAACAGCTGGGGATTCTCGTGACGCACGTCGGCAGTAAACATGCTTGTGCACATATGTCATCAAAATCTCACTAGCTCCTCAACCTGTTTCTTTTTTATTTTTCCTCGTGACCACAGCTTCAGGTCGACACGATCGTTGATACAGTTGTGCCGCCGCCACCCCCAGCACCCAAACCACCACAGGTGCACCGGTGCCCTGTGTGCCACAGGACATTCAGTCTCCGCTACAACTTGCGCCGTCACATGCGAACCCAGCATGGTCAGACGACGAACACGTGTCTAAAATGCGGCAAGGACTTCAAGCGAGCGTGCGGCTTGCGAACGCACGAGGTCACGCACTCGGACGCGCGGCTGTACCAGTGCACCTTCTGCGGCCGCTGCTTCAGTCAGAAACATCACCTCATGAGGCACCAGCTGGTGCACACGCCGAAAGTAAACATCGTCTGTTCAGTCTGCCAGAAGGGATTCCGCTATGCGTCTACCTTCTTTGAACACATGGCCATCCACGACGCCGAAGAAGACATGAGGAAGAATAAAGAAGAACTTCAAAACTTGCGACACAATGACGGAGAAGCAGACGATATCCCCCAGGAAGTAGACGTTGAAAACGGGGAGACGACTGCTGGTTCACATCATCAGCAGAGGCACGAAGAAGACGAGGTCTTTATCGAGCACACCAAGTTGATGCCGAACGCAGAACAGCCGTTGGTAGTTTCGCGAGCAACAGATGGCGCACCAGGAGCAACAAATGGAGATCCACGGCCGACAAGCGGAGGCCTTCACGAATGTCGAATGCTGTATGAGGTGCAAGAGATGACGTTTCAGGAACATCAAGTGGCGCTCCAAGAGCTACAAAAGGCGCTTCAGGAAGCAACGAATTCAGGGGCAACAAGCGGCACTTCAAGAACATCAAATGGTCCATCAGGTGCAACAGACAGCGCTTCAGCAACATCAAGTGGTGCACCAGGAGGACTACGTCTCCATCGAGAACCTTGAGTTGGAACTGCATGATGTGCGGAAGATCGATGCTCGATCCGCAGGACCTCTACCAGCATCTTTTGGAGCACTGCCGCGAAACGTACGGCGCTGATCGCGATGACTGCTGGGAAATTGGGGCTGAGGACGAGATACTTGGTCTCTGAGCTCTCAGGGACCTTTGTTGTATATAAAACGCCCTGGTTCGGAATCGACAGTGCATTCGGTCTCGTTAACCGTGCTTTTGAGAGGAAAAGAATACTGTGCCTCTAAGGAAGTACCAAAGATAAAATATTGTAAGGCCTAGCTATGAACACGGATATGAGAGAATGGAACGTAACGACGACTAACGCGTTCTCATTTTCTTGTGTACGTGTTTGCATGTCTTAACATATTTAAGATCTTTACTTATGAGATCCTTAAAAACCTCAATTTTTATTTACCCCATACACACATCTTCAAAAGGCTTGAAAATTTTATACAGTACCTATGTAGATGTCAATGCCATTGAACGTTTATCGGCTACGTATATTTTTAAATACACCCGTTGCTTTTCTTGGGCGCTACTGGACAATGCGAAATGAGTTTTGGTGGTGGTGTACATACGTTAAAAATGTCAGGAACCGTCCGTTAACCTTCATGGGAAAGCAAATCCTGCGGCCCCGCCATGGTGGTCTAGTGGCTAAGGTACTCGGCTGCTGACCCGCAGGTAGCGGGATCGAATCCCGACTGCGGCGGCTGCATTTCCGATGGAGCGGAAATGATGTAGGCTCGTGTGCTCAGATTTGGATGCACGTTAAAGAACCCCAGGTGGTCGAAATTTCCGGAGCCCTCCACTACGGCGTCTCTCATAATCATATGGTGGTTTTGGGACGTTAAACCTCACATATCAATCAATCAAAGCACATCCTGTGGATAGCAGACACTATTTTGAACATTTCGGCCAAATCTTGCAGTTGCGCGTGCCAAAAAAAGTTTAGAAGCGGAGCGCAAAATTTGCACTTTTTAGGCACCCTTTTTTCGTACATAGCACTGTGCTCACTATCTTCGAAGCTGCCAGAGCCGGCCGTTTGGAGTTAGCCGTAGATGGTTTATATTGGTTGATAGCCTTAATAAACATGAAAAGACAGTATAAATTTCAACGTGTGTTCGGTGAAAGCCTGTGCCTGACGAAAGAGTGTGGCCGCACGCGCCGCTGCGCCATCACGTGATTGCTGAGAATGTGTGAGGGGCAAGGACGGACGCTGCCGCTGTGGTATGACGTGATTGTTGAGAAAGTATAAGGGGAAAGGCCACAGCCGTGTTGGCACAACCGTTGCTATGCTGTACTGTCACATCACGTGATTGCTGAAAGTGTGTGAGGGGGCATGGACGGACGCCACTGCAGTGGTATGACGTGATTGTTCAGAGAGTGTAAGGGGGAAAGGCCACAGCCGTGGTGGCACAACTGTTGCTATGCTGTACTGTGACATCGCGTGATTGTTGAGAGAGTGTGAGGGGAAGAGGTCACAACTGGCACAATTGCAGGGCACGGATGTACGGACTGTTGGACGAGTATTAGCCATTAAAGGTTTTCGCCTTCGACATCAAGAACGGCATTTGCACCAGATGTGCTTCTTGCCACCAGGTGTCACCCCGTGTCGGCGCTGCGCTGAATAGTCTGCTAGGATTACATTGTAAGTCGTACTCGCGAGCAAGAATCCCAACGAGGAAGAGTGTTTGCGTTTCGTCTCACGCACCAAAGCTAAAATAGTGCTCTCTGACGCATCCTCTCTCCTTCGTGGTATCCCTACCTCTGTAGTTTACAGCGCTCTTGTTGAGACGAGATAGGAGAAGTAGCGCTTAAAATGCACGACGATTCCTTGTAACATCACGCGTTCTAAATTGATTCGATAAATTTTAAGCGAGTATAGCACTTTAGAAGACAAGGCTTGTGAACTATCAACTGTCGCAGTGTCGCATGGTCACGCAGTGTTTCATGCAGGCCTAAATCAAGGCTAACGTTGCTCAAGATCAGCGCAGAATAAACAAGGTCTAAAATAAGAATAAATTAGATAAAAATTCCAATAATTAATCGCAATACCTTACCTAAAATGACAAAAAACGCTTCTGAAATATCCGGCTGGTGCCCGCACCGTGCAAGAGAGGGCGCCACTGCACCAAAGAGAGCACGATTATCAAGAGATTGGCTGGGTTGCCCGTGCTGCGCGCTAGAGCTGTGCTCGGGTCACATTTCCGAGCCCGAGCGTGTCCCGGGCCCACCGAATGCACCTGAAGGCTCGCCCGAGTCCGACGCCACAGGTCTGCGAGACCAGGCAGATCTGTGACCAGGCAGACTTGTGGCAGACCTGTGACGCCACAGGTCTGCGATGCCACGGGCCTGCCACAAAAGCAAAAGCCTAGGCCTGATTCGGTGTGAGCTGACATTCTACATAAGTTAGCTGCAGAGACAAGATACTGTTTGCCGATAATAGGCAGTTTTGGAGGAGCGTATAGGCAATCGTAATGTCCTGCGATAGCGTTTCGCTCTACTGCGCATGAGTCATACGCTACACTCTTGAGGGTTCTCGTTACTGGCATAAATGGCGGGCGACCGCAAAGAACGTTAACTCGGTGAATGCTTGAAGAGCATTCACTGACTTTACCATTTTCTTGAACATACGAAAGTGAAACATAAGCAGACGACATGTGACAGTCGATCCACTTGTTACAAGGTGTCGTCTTGAACTAAAAAGGTGTCCAATTAATCGGGCTTTTGTAAGCGAGGCGTCTCGCATCGCATATTCTGCCACACTGGAGTTCCATTCGGTACTCTCTCTGGTAGCCGGAATCGCCATTAGTTTTCTCAGACATAGCAAGCTTAGGATATCTAGACTGCGTCTTCTTCCAGAAGTAGTAGGAAAGGGGATGATTTCATGGATAGGTGTGATAGTCACAACGCTCATATTTCGTGATCATCGCTACGTGCTGGAAAACAATTCCGGTACAACGTTTATGTTTCGGGCTTGATTCGACTTTTGCACATGGCCTGGTTCACTCAAACGAAATGAAAAAATGGTAGCCCGGCCCGGGCTCGAAGGGAGACGACGACGGCCTATCCCGCTGGGTAGCCCTTCCCGCTGGCTCGGGCTTTCGGGTTACCCAGGGGCCGTGCACACCTCTGCTAGGCACTTCCTCCGGTTTCGTGGTACTTGAGGCATGTTGCTCAACGGCGGAGGTGCATTAAGCGCAGAACATCGAACTACAAGAGAAGGAGCTACAAGAGGGCATTAGCGGACGGGGACAAGGTTATTCGTTAATTACTTCAAATGAATCATGACCCCTTTGAAGTGATGAGAATATAGTGTGTGGTGTGCTTAGAAAAAGTACTTAACGATTTACAGTATTTGGTACTACTTTGGGAGGGCATGGATTCGTCCCAGAATAAGGTGCTAAAATTAGAGACATCATGTATTTAGAAAAAGTAGATGACAATTTAGGGCACAATACGCACTCTACTATAGGAGAGCGCTAAACTCTCTCTAATACGATTCAGACGCCTAATCACCTCTCTATCAAGATAATTGACATGTGTTTAGAGCGCTAATTGATTGATATGTGGGGTTTAACGTCCCAAAACCACTATATGATTATGAGAGACGCCGTAGTGGAGGGCTCCGGAAATTTCGACCACCTGGGGTTCTTTAACGTGCACCCAAATCTGAGCACACGGGCCTACAACATTTCCGCCTCCATCGGAAATGCAGCCGCCGCAGCCGGGATTCGAACCCGCGACCTGCGGGTCAGCAGCCGAGTACCTTAGCCACTAGACCACAGCGGCGGGGCGAGTTTAGAGCGCTAGGCACTGTTTATTATAGGAGAGCAGAAAGCCGTGTGTGTTTTGAAAGTGTTAGACGACTTGGAGTACTCCTTTAGAAAAATTTATTTTTACAGATGCCACTAACATTTCAACAGAATATTTTCTCCTTAGACTTACAGTAACGATAATGACAAAACAGGCTTCGTTAACTTGAACATGGATATGAGATGACGTGGAAACAACATGTGTGCTCAGATAAAGTTGTTAACGATTTTGGGTACTTTGTACTCAACTATGGGAGAGCGGAAAGCCATCCCGCGGGCCTCACACTTGATGAGACCATGTACAACATACTCTGCAAAACACCGTACAAATTGTCATCTTGAAATACGAAGTGTTATGTGCGGCACGTAGCACGTTAGCGTGTAGCACTCTGTGGTGTGCTGGTCTCATACGTGTTTGCACGCGCTGTTTTCCCATAAGTGAAGCTCTCTCGATGGTAGGCTTGTGGGCCATCAACCACTTTTGATACGGCAAGCTCATCTTTTGTCCTCTCAACTATAGTCATTTAACGTTGCCTTGATTTGAATGAATGATCATTGTCACAAACGACTGCAATTTTTGTTTTGCCCGCGCGCCCCATCGTCCAAGGAAGGGCGCTTTTGTGTTGGGAAGACGACATCCGGCCACCAAAGACCCAGCACGGCGCCACCACGTCTTCCCTACACCTGTACCGAAGAGGGCACACATGTGTTCGGGAAAAAAGGAAATGACTTACACGGAGGAAGGGAGCACGCGTACGCCTCGAAAAAGTTTTGACTGCTTCGGAATGCGGAGTTGACGTGCATTCAACAAGAAGTTCGGTCGTCGGTGTCGTGAGTGTCGCGTAGGCGGCGAGCATGGAGTGACCCGCGCAAGGTATTGAGACGGCTGCGACTGCGGGCACCCTCGTCGTCTACTAAGCTGGCGAGATCTTCAGCGACAGCTCGTCAACTCCCCTACGTGTACCAAGAGCTGGCCTGGTCCGTATGAAACTTTTTATTGTGAATTTCCTAAACTGTTATTCAATTATAACTAGCTTTTCAATAAGTGTAGTTGTGTGCGCTGCGACGCACATGGACGTTCACAAGCGCGCGCATGATCGTTAATTCGTAATCATTTCTTTGTATCTCTTTTTGATTTCCATCATGTCAATATATTAACATTTTATGTATTTGTGTTTTGTTTGTACATGTTGTAGTGTTCTTTTAGAACATAGTTTGCTATTTAGCTCTTCTTTTCATCGCCTATTAATGTTTTACCTTTGTTATTTTTGTAATCTCCTGCCTATTACCCTTGTTTTAATTAAATGTTTGTTTGTGTTTAAGCAAATTTCCGTGTGTGCTCTATGAGTGCGTCGGTCAGGCTCATACATCACCACACGTGCAAACGCGCACGGGTCGACCAATCTGCAAATAAATTTGAGATGTGCCACTTCGAGGCCTTTCAGGCGTCGCAGGCTGGAGCGTAAAGTTGATCCTGCGATTCTACCCAACGCCTCCTAAAAAAACTATGCCTGTAACGTTAGCGGCGAACGCGCTGCCTTACCCTCTGATTTTACCCTCCTCCTTCGTTACGGAGGCGAGTGTTTCCGACGGCCGCCCCCTGCGAAGACAGCAATGCTCTCACAGTTGCCTCCGAGCAGCCGTGATGTCACGTGATAGGGCGGTATGGTTATGTCACGTGACTGAACGGTATGGAGACAAGCGGTCTCACACGGCGGCCGGTCGCAACGCAAGGTAGGAGGCATGGCCTCCGAGATTGCGTGCTGGCAGGAAGCTCCCTATTGAAAAGAGAGCGACGTTCCAGGCATAGTTTTTCTAGGAGGCGTTGGTCTGCCGCATATCGATGTTGGATTCGGTGGGGCCTCACTCGAAGTGTGTGACAATCATCATTGTCAGCGGTGGCGACTCAAGTGTTGCACGGCTAAGCATCTGTATGAAGGTTCAATTTCCAGCAAGGAGAAATGAAAAGGATAGAAGAGACCATTACACCATGCAATACGTAGAAAAATGATAGATGGGGCACGCACGCTCCAAACTTAGCCGGAACCCCCCCCCCCTTTTTTTTTCGCAAGAAAAAGCATTCTGATAGTTTTTCTTTTTCTTTTGCGCTCTATGGCTTATGGTACGTACTATGTACCACCACACACGTGACACGCCGTCGCCTAATTCACCGGCAGCACAAACTCAATACTCGCTTTAAGGGTTGCTTGCGAAGAAGTTCGAAAAAAAAACAATTTGTACTCTTCTACGTTAAACCTTTGCATTTTTTTGTTGGTCATTCGAATGAATATTCCGAAAAACTGCTTATTCGAGTGCAGAAAAATCTCTCTTCGCGTCACTGAAGTGCAATCTAAAGACCCTACCTCACATTTCCACACTATACAGGGCGAAAAGTATGAGTCTGAACCACGGTCGCACACGAAGGGTGATCAACGACGTCTTCTGACTCCTCGACGCTAATACAGGCACGATGCTGAGCCATCGCGAACGATTCATTAGCCACCGGTGTTGTATAGAATGTCGCTGGCAGGAAATATATATGAGTATATATAGAGATGGCTGGCTTCCTTCCCGAAAATGATGGTGCCAGATAGGCCCTTATCTCCCATTTCCCGCATGCTGACTGAGCATCCGAGCCCGTCGTCTCTATTTACTCTGCTGCCCCATCTTGCAACACAGCCCTAGGCTCTATCCCACAGGGACCGCACGCATGCGCACAAAAATAAGAAGGAGAGATAAGATAGCAAGAAGGCAGAGTGTGCGTGAGTGCAAACAAGGCGGGGGAGTGCTAGCGACAAGATGAAGGAGCAACCGCTGAAACGACTTGCCCCGTATGCTACATTCTTTGTCGCCGCTTATAAGGGTTCCGTGCAGTAAAGCCGGCTGGAAAAAATCAACAAACACTCGGCGGTGGCAGAAGCGCGGAATCAAAACGAAGATGTCGAAGATACGATACGGCGGCAAAGAAGGAAATGGGCGCGGGAACGCAGAAGTTGCGGCGAGGAGTACGCCGCTATGTGCAGAGGTATGAACGCGAGAAGAGGCAATTCCTCTCGCTTCAGTGACTGGAAATTGCGGTCTCTTGAAGGCGTCCCACGAGAGAGGCAGCTGCGGTCACCAAGGGGGACGTTGTGCACGACACTGCGGGTCGCCCACAGACTGGCGTACGTATGTACGCCTCTGCACACACACACACACACACACGCCCCATAGTTATAGCTATAGTGCACATAGGCGCCGTTGGAAGCACGGCAATCTTAAGCGGCGGTGCCCGGCGATTTTCACCGTGTTTACTCTTGCCGCCTTGTTTGACTTTCTTTTATGCTGCCGAAGCACGAATGGTCAACACCATGCGCTGCCGACAACGGGAAAAAAACATGTTTTTTTTCATCTTTTTTTGTTGGTATATGTGCATCTATGCACACCTATACGTACGCGCGTTCACATGCACATGCTTAATTTTTACCGGTTATGCGTTCGTCTCCCACATGTGTTTGGGGCACGTGTGATGATGTAGATGTCACGCCAAATGCGCAGTCCGCTCGTCATCTTTAACGTTCCCCCTTGCTTCTTTTCTCACGTTCTCTCCGTGCTACGTTTGAACTAAGCGTCTTCGTCAAGTCCGATGTCACGAAGAGGTAAATTTGCTTTAAAAAAACCGTTTTACAGGCGAACTGTCTGATCTCGCATAGATTTCTCCACGAGGAGAAACGAATCGCACTGGGAAGTTTGACTATACGTTACTCGTACTAGTTCTCCTGGCAGAATGAAAAGAAACTGAATGTCTTATGTCCAATATCTGGCTACGTGAATTGACTTGATCCCATTTTACTCGCGGGGCAACACCATTCCCGTCTCTTCCTGAGGAGGTCCCAAAATGTGCGGCAACTGACAACAGCCGCTTCCACATAGAGAGTAAATCTTCTCGCACAACACCTGAAAGGCTAAGTGCAGGATAACACTGGTTTCTCCGGCTTTCACACAAAGACAAAATATTTAAAATCATAAGTGCGTTCTCTGATTTCGCGAACGAGACATGAGTTTCATTCGAAGATCAGTGCGCACGTTACAGGAATAACCTGCGGAAAGGTGACTTCATCGGGAGGGAGTGCGAGAAACGACGTCACAGCCAAGGTCCAATACGTGGAAAGCTTCCAGGAGGTATACACTTATGTCGGTACTCACGTGTGGACGTGAATCCCGTCACTCCAATCGATGGAGTACGCGCGTTTCCCAAAACCTGTCACTGCATACCTTAAGGCTGATTTCGAGGAACGTCGGTACTTTTCCTACCGTTAGAAGCCGTCCGAACGAGCTCGGCATTGCATAATTAGCTCCTCAGTGTCAAGCTAGCATTCGTCACGCCGAAAAACTCGAGCGGAATACAGTTTTTCTCGTATTAGCGAATCTTTCCCGATACCGAAAACAGCAAGCTTGCTGCGGGAAGATGCAAATGGTGAGCGAGAGAGTCCACAAAATGAAAATGCGGGTGGCGACGCCACCTTCAGTTTCCCGCACTAGTCGCCGTGACGTCACAGATTTTGATGGCGTCCACTAGGGTTTACGCAGTTACTAATCTCTAAAAATGAAGTCGATTGTCGCCTGAGGAAATCCAAGACTTACGCGGCTAAAATGCAAAAAAAAAGTCGCAGCATATCCACGGACTGAATGATGATGGAGTGATGTGAAGCATCGATCAGTCCGTCCGCATTTCCGTGCTTCCGTTCGTTGTTCCCGTCCGTCTATGCGTCCATTCATGCGTCCGTTGATGCGTGCGTCTGTCCCTGCGTCCTTCCGTGCATCCGTCCGTCCATGCATCCGTGTGTCCATCCATGTGTCTGTGCGTTCATTCGTGCGTCCATCCAACCGTCCATGCGTCCGTCTTTCCGCGTGTCTGTCTGTCCATGCAGGCATGCACGCATCTGTCTCTCTGTCCGTCCATCTGTCCATGCAGGCATGCACGCATCTGTCTCTCTGTCCGCCCATCTGTCCATCTAGTGAACACTCCAAGTACCACCATGTCGCATCTTGTCATCATATATTCATCATATGTACCGCAATCCAGCAATAAGTACCGCAATCCAGCAGACTTTTCAAGGACTAAACTAGAGGTGGCTACCTACTACTACTACTACTACTACTACTACTACTACTACTACTACTACTACTACTACTACTACTACTACTACTAGTAAGTAAGTACTACTACATACATCGCGGACACACGATACACGACATAAGGAGAGCTTCGCTCCTAAAAACTTGGTTGATCCTTGCGTCGTAGGAATCAGTATATACCACGAAAGTGAAACTTGCCCTTGCAAGAGTATACTTGATATAAGAGAGCTTCAACAGTGTATTTTGATGTTTGACAGTTATAGCTTCGCTTAACGGGAATGCATCCACGTTGACACTCAATGATAAATTTGAGTTCCAATGAGTAACGCATATGATCAAACATTTATCAAACCCCTGCAGTCATAATAACTTGTGCTAGCTGTAGTATTTAAAAAGATGAGAGCGGAATCAGAGCAAGCGGTGTGGCAGCCACGAGAGTCGCCACTGAATTGGCGCCGAACTTTGGCTAAGATCACCCACTCGCGGCATTTTAGAGTATTTAACTATACACGCTATAGTTCCTGGCCGTGATTTTTCGAGGAATGAGAGTAAATGGAGAACGTGGAGCTACGCAGGACTATTTTTAGTATGAATAGATGCTACCAATGAGTCCGACACTTGGGGTAATGTCGCCATCTGGCGTTGTGTTAATACGTCGACAAAATTACATTTCTCCGATCTCAAACGCACGTAATTTGATGGAGACGTAGAAACGGCGCGTTGAAAGAACTAATCGTGAATGTCACGGTCATGATGAATTACTACACTTAACTGAAAAAAACACTGGTGGAGGGCAGTGTTAAATATAAAAGGCGCATTTTTAAAGCTGCCAGATTAAGTGGCCGTGGCGCAGTGGGTAACGTACGTGCCCGGCATCTCGATGACCGAAAAGTCATGGGTTCGATAACTGTTGACGAAACTTTTTTTCTTTGCTTTCTAACCATACGTATTTCTTACGTCACTTCCGTGACGTAAATTCGTCACTGAAGTCTTGGTAGACTAAGGTATAAAACAGTTTTGTGTTAAAAAATGCCAGGCCTGCGTGGAAAGCACAAGAACGTGACACCGACCGCTGGAAGAGGGACATTTTTAAAAGCCGTTCTAAGCACTTTTGTGGGTACTTATACACGTATACGCTTGCATGGTACCCACTACGCCATACAGGGTGCCTCAAGTAATGTGTCCAGTATTATTTAAAAATGCAAGAATGGAGGTATCTCCTGCGGCGGTCCAGTTACTGTGAAAGAAGGCCTCTTCGGTTGGGGGCAAACATTATTTAAGGTAGTGATTATGAAAATTAAGGCAATAAGTTTTGCAACCAGTGCAAATAACCGATCGAGTTCAATGGGCAAACTCAAGTCCTTCCTACGAATAGTCCACAGCTACTTTGGCAATTTCTGAAAGCGGAGATAAGCTAATATTTCCTCATCTCTCTCTCTTTTTCTCCTTAATTCCCCTCTCCCCTGTGTAGGGTAGCAAAGTGGACTTAGTCTAGTTAATCTCCCTACCTTTCTGATACTTTTTTTCTTCTCTTCTCCTCTAAAAGAGGCCGCTGGTAATCACCGCGGAGTGATGAAATATGTGGGTTATTTAGCACGCGAAACCGAAACCGACTCTCCAAAAAGCACATCTACCATTTATTTCGAAAACGCCCTCAATGACGACACTTTTCCCCTCGCACTGGGGAGTAGGATAAGCGAGCGTCGATAAGCGGCCACGAAGCGAAGTATCTTGATATGCGGTTGATAACGGCAAGAGAAACAGTGTCATCACTGGGGCCGTTTCCAAAGTGAATGATACATGCGCTCTTTCGGGCGTCGGTTTTGGTTTGGCCTGCTAAATTAGCCAGATTTCATCACTCCGCAGTGATTACCACTTGCCGTCTTTCGAAAAATTCAAACTGGCGATGAATTATTCGCAGGGAGGGCTTGAATTCGCCTATTGGAATTGGTCGGCTATTTCTACTGGTTACAATGCTAATACCCTTAATTTCCATATTTTCTATCATAAATAATATTCGCTCGCATTTGAAGATGACTTCTTTCCATGTAAAGAAAACGCCGCAGGTAGTACGCAGATGCATGTTTTCTGAAATTTGTAAATAATATTGGACACATTTCTTGAAACACCTTCTATATCATAGGTTTTGTCCCGATCCTTACGCAATTCGTGTTGTGTGACACTTGGGTACACTATCCGTGTTGTGTGACGCCTAGTTACACAATTCGGATTGTGTGACGCCTAGTTACTCGATTCGGATTGTGTGACGGCTGCTTGCTATTTTACTCTTGTACCACGCTACATCACATGGGTTAACGTGGTTCCTTCCCGACATGACGCCTCTTTTTTCCCAGGAGTTTTTTTTTAATTGCCTTATTTCACGCGACACAGGTTACGTACCACGGTGGTGGTGATGGCAGAAAACTGCGGCATTAAAAACGGCCTTTGTTGCGATCACATAGCAGCTTTCGTTGTAAATAAAATTTAATCCGTGACGTAGCAATCACATATTTCGGCGGGATATAAAACGCGACACTTTTGAAATTGATTTACTTGCCTTTTAATGATTCTAGAATACTGAAATTAACGAGACCAAAGTTTGCGTGGAATAATTTATCAGCGTAAACTATCTTTCCCTTTCAGTTTAGCGTACCCGTATATAGTCTAAATGGAGAAGAAATACGTTATTGTAGCACTGATTTTCTACGTGTAACGCTAAAACCGGCGGGAAAGCTAAAAGCTGTAATGGTGCAAATAAAGAACATTGAAAGCAAGAGGAAAATCAAACGCTTCAGGATAAACAAAAAAACCGCGCAACAGCACAGAATCATGTCTCCGCCTTTAAAGCGCCTCTCCACATCCCGTAAACAGTCACTCCAGTATCCATCTTCTTTCTTTATGGCGACTAAATGGCCATGCGCTTTGACCTTTTCATTTTCAGGTGGTGCAGTCAACAAACGTTACGAAACATTAGGCCCTGCGAAACATTACACTGAAGCACATCTCTAAAAAGAAAGTTTGGCTCCGAAGCTTATATGCCCTGGCGGACCATCTAGCCCAGAAGGCACACGATCTATCAAGCCGCCCTCAGTCGGCTGTTTCGACGCAGAGAGATTACTTGCAGGCCACGAAAGAACGATAGCCTATAATGCATAGTCGAATAGGGGGGCTCTCAAAAACGGCTTCCCTAATGGACTTCGAGAAAAGCGTGAAGGAACGTGCGCGAAGTGGTGAAGGCGAAAAAGGGAACTCTTAAAATTGTAGGTGTGACGACTATCGAACGAAAGGAACACGTGCATGGCGTGTAAGATACCGCGTTTGCTCGAATTCAAGCCAGCTTGTCGTATAGGCCCCGAAGCCAAAAGCGAACTGTGTTACATAAGCGCGTTCTTCTCGAATCTGAGTCGTCTTACAAACGCAAGAAATCACAACTTTCTTTTTTAATTAGGTAAAACGCGTATTATACGGAGTACTCTGCTATGTGGCAGGAACTGCTTCTATAAAAAAAAACTAACTGATTGATTGATATGTGTGGTTGAAGGTCCCTGAACCTCTGCATGATTATGAGAGACGCCGTAGTGGAGGGCTCCGGAAATTTCCATCACCTGGGGTTACTTAACGTGCACCCAAGTCTGAACACACGGGCCTACAGCATTTTCGCCTCCACTGCGAAAATTATGCCGCTGCAGCCATGATTCGAACCCACAACCTGCGGGTCAGCAGCCGAGTATCTTAGCCACTGGACCACTGCGTTGGGGCGAAAAACACAAACTAACGATTTTTGGCGAAGTAACTAAAGTGAACTTACCTTAATGAAACTGTCACACTTCACGAACTCTATATTATGCAGATGCCCCAGGCACATAAAATAAAGTAACTTTTTAAACTGGAAACCTGTTCAATATAAGATGTCCCAAATTATCTTTATATTTCATTGTGGTATTTACAGCACGAGTTCAGAAAAGATTTTCTTTTAAAAAGTGCGTGTGCACCTCTGACATATCTGAACATCCAGCTTTACGTGATTGTCACTCGTGTAGTTCATACGTTCCGCACTGCTTATCGCTCTTCCATAGTAGAGCACCAATACTCTAAATCGTTAACCACTTTTTCTAAACTCACGTCGCCGCGGTGGTCTAGTTGGCTAAGGTACTCGGCTGCTGACCCGCAAGTCGCGGGATCGAATCCCGGCTGCGGCAGCAGCATTTCCGATCAAGGCGGAAATGTAGGCCCATGTGCTCAGATTTGGGTGCACGTTAAAGAACCCAGGTGGTCGAAATTCCCGGAGCCCTCCACTAAGGCGTCTCTCATAATTATATGGTGGTTTTGGGACGTTAAACCCCACATATCAATCAACTTTTTCTAAACTCGCATTGCCACAAGCTTTACCATGCTTACCTCAGCACTGCTGCTGGCTTACACATACGAATTATTTCAAGATTACGTGCCACAAGAACCTTTGGACCTAAAAACCATTAATAGCAGCGCAAGCCTATACATAAGTTATCACTACATACTATGACGTTTTAACATTTGCGGTGGTTATCCACGCAGTTACAGTTAAAGCCTGTCTAGCCCCTGCAATAACTTCCAACGGCATGAGAATTTGAGCTGTCACACACAGCAAGCGTTAGAAGGTAATTTTAAAATTAAAGAATAAAAGAAGATTTGGGTCTGTATCTGTAAAACAAATCAGCAATCGCACTCTTAAAAAGAAAAAGAAAAGATACCACGCTGATAATGTTCGAAAAGCAAATGCCAGCGAGTCAATCGAAATAACGAACGTAATAGCGAAAGTGCTCAGACAGCTGCGAACAGCACTAAGTTTTGAGAACTCGGCCATTGTTGCTTTTAGCTTTTAGAAATAACATTCGGGGCTTTATGTGGCAAGAAATGCTGAGCCGAAGGTCACCGGATCGAATCCCTGCCAGGAAAGCCGCATTTTTGATGAAGGCGCACGTTAAATAACTTCATGCAGCCGAAATTTCCCGAGCCTTCTACTAGGCATCTGTCATTATCATATGGTGGTTTTTGACGTCAAACCCTCCCTATCATGATCATTTATGTGTCCAAAACCACGATTTGGTAATGACAGATGCCGCAGTAGAGGGCTTCGGTTTTCGTTTCGATCATATGGTGTTCATTAAAGTAAACTGACAACGCTCAGCCCACAGGCCGCAAAGATTTCGCCTGCTTCGAAATGTGACAGCGATCACCAGGATCGAACCCTGGACTTTCGGGTCGGCAGCCGAGCAGCGAAATCGTGCAGCACTGAGGTGGAATGCCTTTCGCAGTTGACCCCCTGGAATTTGATGAGGAAGAGAGTATGGATGGTGTCAGTTTAATTAGGACCGGCATGCAGACAAAATGCGTCACACTACAAGCTCTCTCATCTTCACTCTGGCGATCTGTGCCTACATTGTACAGCCTGCTTTGTGTCCGTATTGGTCGTGCAGACAGACAGAGCACTAGGTATCTTGCATATACTCTCACAGTCAAACGTCCCGTGAAATAACGTCAGTCAATCCTTTCACAGAACATATTGTCGGTTAAACAATCAGTTCAATAGCAAATGCCCCCCTGCGTATTTGATAATCGGCTGGCGGATTCCCAGAAAAATGTATTATAGAAAAACGTTTTTTTTTTTGTAAAAAGCGATTACGCCCATCCCCGAGGCTGTACCTGTCTTCGATGAACCGGGCAGGTGAATACAGTTGAAGCCATCAATAAAAATACTGGTTTTTAGCAATACATTGGTTAGAACAATAAAAAGATGCTGCACCGTCAACTTTTGTAGGTTTTTTGTGCGGAAATAACCCACATTTCTCGTTATAACCGTGAATGCTGGCTATTGAATGTCCACGCAGGAAGATAATGGAACAATAAATGCTAGAAAATAATAGAAGAAAACGAGAAATGCAAATTCAAGCTGCCGAACCTCCGTCCACAAGGACCACAGCCCCAACACTTTCCAGCCCCTTTTCCAAACAACGGTTTGCTTCACTGTTTGGCAGTAGAATACTGCAGCAAAGCAAGCATTCAAAATCTGCTATGGCGTCGAAGTGATTGGGATTTGTTAACGCACTTTCGAACACGCAATTTGAGTGACAATGTGCCCGAGACTTCGGACGTCCTTATGAATTGCGTATAGGGGGCTTGAGCCAGTCCCGTGAAATCATCCAAATGTTCAAGCATGACTGAAAAGCTCGGCAGCTTTTTGTCTTCGTTATAATTGACGTGTGTTAGCACATCCGATCTGATAATTTAGTGTTCCCACAACAGCATGCTGAACCCGTATTTTAATCTTTGTGTGCAACCCGTTTATACCAAATATTGATTACAACAACAAAACTTTCACGGTACTTAAGTATTGGTATTAGTGGGTTCGACTGTAGTAACAAAAAAAAAAAAAGCCACAGGGTTCCTGGTAGATTTGCCGAAGGCAACTAAAACACGAAAGCATACTTTTTTTTTCTGCTCAGCCAATTTCATTGAAATCTCCTCTTTTTGAAATCTCCCATTGAAATCTCCATCGGAACCTGCCCTGTTTTCACGAAAGCTCCCCTATTCGAACGTGGGAGTCTCGAATCACGCTTTTAAGAAGAAAGCTATAGCATCTCGGAAACAGGTGCGCCGTCTTAGACGAATCGGCTTATATATCGAGTAAACGCGGTATGCCGTTCGTGGGTGGTGGGGCTTTAGAGCTAAGGCAGGACGCGCACGCCGATGTGGCTGCGGCTGCATCCCGTCAAGCGCGAGGCTCTGAATCCACAGGGTTCCATATCGCATTCTCGAGCGTTTACGCCCATTTGCCAGAAAACACCCCCCACGCTGAATTGTTAAAAGCTCAGGCTTCCGCGCTTCCCGTCTCTCTATACAGTCTTGGATAAAATGAATGACTTGCGTATGTTGGACCTTGCAAATATCCCAAATTCCTTTTGCCAGCAAGATAGATTCAGGGAAGTCAGAGCATATATAAAAAAGAACCTGAAATAAGACGCTAATGAATCTCAGCGACCTTGGCGTAACGGCCAAAAAGCGACAGAATTCTAACAAAAAAAAAGGAAAACGGACATGTGTGGATTGTGCGAGCTGAAACATTTTGCAACAATCATGGTAAATTATTATGGGTATTTTAAGAATTCACATCGAAACAATGTTCGTTCAATCAAACATTTTTCAACGGCTCAAAAAACATTCTTACGGCATGTCCGATCAAGGAGGTTCCCATAGACAATATTTTGATACAGCTAAGCACATTCTAGGCTAATTAAGTGTTGCCGAGAGCATTTTAACGTCATTAACCGAGAACTGCGTGATAAGAAACAGCGTTTGGTTAATTTGTACTTTCTCTTTGCAAGAAGACAAAGGGGAAGGAGCCAGGCCAGTTTCATGCCTTTGAAATTGTAATTTTGGAACTCGGCAGCGTAATTTTGTGAACATAATTTTCTGTTTTTGTGTAAAACGTAAGTTTCTAGGATAAGAGAACAAGATGTGTCACCATTCGTTTAGATGAGTAATTAGAGCTTTTGCAGAGTCTTCACTAATCGCTCGTTTTTCTTGCTTGTTCGTTCATCAAGTTTAGCTCCTGCTGACTGTGGCATGTTGGCCCAAAAGCCGGTGGGTATTGTAAATGCGAAAATTGAGACAGATGCAGAAAACAGCCAAAGTGATCCTTATAACTGAAATATAATAATTTTAGTTATACCAAATTGGATTGTTTTAATCGTTTAAGAAAAAGTGATTTCTAATATATAACGTTTTCATTAGAAAAAGTGATGAACATCAATGTTGAAATAATCATTTTAATTTTGCTTTGTTTTGGTAACGATGCTAATCAATATGAATCTATCAGCTATATTTGGTTTCACTACTGCGATAGCCTCAAGTAGTGCCTTCATGTTCTTAGTTGCCGTCAATGACGCCGTGCTGTTTCAACAAACATGCTGGAAACCGACCGTTTGTGTATCGTGCGGAGACATATTACAAATATCAAACGCAAGTGGTCCCTGTAGTATTCACTTCTTAATGACAAACTCTTTGGTAAGCAATATAGTACATCGCTCAGTTATCCCTTTTATATTCCCCGGAACCATTTTTTTTCTTTACAGAAGGCGGCTCTAATTATCCTTGGAAAGGCTTGTCACATATCATGTTACTTTGCTTGGAACGAGCACCTAGCCGTATTACGTTCTCAGCACAGCACCACATATTCGCTACCGATTGGGTCTTCAATGAAATTTGAAGAAAAGCCCTCCAATTAGTCTCGTTAGTATGACATAAGTTGACATTGACATGCAAAGGTACAACTAACATGACCGATAAGTCATGAGAACAACACCATAACGTGCTAACCATTTACGTCACGATTAAACTTAATTACCCCATTGTATAAGTGGGTGTGAGCCAAACGTAGTCATGTGTGGTTCATACCCTCATTAAGTATGCTGATTCGAACAAGCAATTAAACTAAACGCTAAGGGTCAGCACCATTAAATACACTTAATTGGAATATTAGGATCACTTGACGAAGTACTGGTACATCACGTTTCAATATGCTAGAGTCTTTTATTGTCGGCTGTGCCGCATGTTTCTCATGTCTGGTGTAATCTGGCTCGATTACGGTTCCTTGTTATTGTGCCTCAAAACCGTAGGTCTGTCCATACGGGACGCGAACACAACGAGCAGAGCTGAGAAAAGTGGCACCATCCGTATACCGATCCGCGTAGAATTACGAACCTGGTGGTAGTTGAATACTCACAAGGTTCAGCCTATTGTTTCTACATTCAAAATAATATTTCTTTGACAGTTTTGCTTTCAGCCTTCTCTGTCTCTCTCTTCGATCGCATCTTTCTGCAATAAATATGCTGCCCGACGCATGCTGTTCTCTGTATCATGTGCCTGCGATCACCGATCAAGGTTTTTATACATGCCGCTGCTGTGTACGTGCACGTATTTTTACCGGGCAGGCGAAACATTTCCTGGAACAAAGCTTAGAAGGACCGAATCGAGCATTGGGCGAGTAAGTATTGCATTGTGAGTGGAAATTTGCCCAAGAAAACACGGACAAGAAGGGAAAAAAAGCACGTACAGGCACAGTACGTGCGACGGTATCTTTGGTGCATCTCCATTAGCTCGAGATAGATTATCTAATCACCAATTCGTAATCTTAACTACGTGTCCATGCTTTTTATATGTATGTTCTTGCGACAATAAACTTCCAGTTGATAGTCTGCGCTTGTCTCTGCTTCCTTCCCATCTTGTTGATGTTGTTTGCGCAAAATGTCGTTCCCGATTTCCTGGAAGTTACGTAACGCCGCCCAGCGTAGCGTCTCCTAAATCAAATTATTTACACCGTCTGAACGATCGAACTACACAGCCGTTGATCGCGAGTGAGCGCAGGCAGGAATTTTATATATCCTTCGGCATCTCATATGCAACCAGCAATATCGGAAGTGGCGTTACGAAAGACCCCGACCACCAGCACAAAATCATCGGCATTATTTCCGCACCTGCCTTTTCCAACAGGCTCGTGAACCTACGTAGTCGGCGGTTCTCCGCATTCTATTATACTATGAGTGCTTCCGCCACAATGCTATAGTAACTATGGTGCTTAGATTCGAGCACTTAAAAAACGGCAGGCGTGCATGTGCCTACATTGATCTCAGAGACGCGTTGCATTGACTTCACGTTATCGCTCGTTTTGAAAGGTATTCGCTGCTACAATATTGCATAACTATGCAGCCCCCTGTTCAATGTGCACGGACGTAGGAGACTTTATTTGAAACCAAGGCCTCAATCTCCATCTCTCCCCGTGCCCTTTCTTTATCACATCCTCCGTATATCTGTATCAGTGGTAAGCATTCTCATGTTGTGTGGTAACAAAATATAGAGAGTGCTACGCTAAGTCTCGGTGGATATTATTCTTGCGATGAAAGATCATGTATCCAATCCCAGCAACGAATCACGGTCGCATCAATTTCAAAAAACAAAAGCAGAGAAAAAAACAAGACGCAGAACCATGCAAGGTCGACTGGGAAAAGCAGAGAATCGATCTCTGCGGCGTCCATACCACACTTTCTATAATGAAACGTAAAGAACAGGAACAAACAGAAAGAAAGCGTCCTCGTAGCCATCGCTACATATTACACATACGTAGAAAATGATTTGGCGCGAATAGGATTTTCGGCTGAAAAATTCGCTTACGTTCAGTTGTGTCTTTTTTGGGCAAAAGGTTCCTTCTCGACCCTTCGGCGAAATATTCGGCGATCTCGCTTTAAATACGGGACTTCCTGTTTCGCTACAGTCGCCTATGTGAAATAGCACGAAAAACCACGTTAAGTTTCAGCAATTCGGTGAGCAGTACGGTTTGACAAACGTCATGAGATAAAAGTACACCGCGCGTGTCAAAAAAAAAACTATGAGGCACTTGTTGAAAACATTCAAACAAGAAGCTCCACTTTCGGTGAGGATCGGTGAGTCCCGCAACATTTACTGTTTCTAGACTTGATTAGCGCCTATAAGAGAAGCACACATCGTCATCAATAAACGTTTGCTCGTGAGCTACTTTGATATCAGCTGTCAATACTGATTTTAACACATGTCGAGAAAGAAGGAACGTATACACTGAGCGTCAAAAATCTAAAACCACTGGACTCCCATGCAGAAAAAGCTATACGTTCCTGCTGCATGGGTAGGTAACTATAATTGTAAATTTCTATCCTGGCCCCGCCGCAGTGGTCTAGTGGCTAAGGTACTCGGCTGCTGACCCGCAGGGCGCGGGTTCAAATCCCGGCTGCGACGGCTGCATTTCCGATGGAGGCGGAAATGTTGTAGGCCCGTGTGCTCAGATTTGGGTGCACGTTAAAGAACCCCAGGTGGTCTAAATTTCCGTAGCCCTCCACTACGGCGTCCCTCATAATCATAGAGTGGTTTTGGGACGTTAAACCCCACATATCAATCAAATTTCTATCCTGTTCTAGAACGCACCGACAATTCGACCAGATGCGGTCGCAAATCACCGAGGAAATAAAGTTTTCCCCATACCAAGTGGTCTCAACTTCTGGCGCCAACTGTAGTAGATAAATGAGACTCGTGATCTGAGCAAGACTGGTGCCTTTTGCGTTAGTGCACCATTTTTGGGGGCTATGGAATAAATGAACTTGAATATTTTTCATCGGACAAAAGATGATATTTGTTGTTCGACGCAGTAGCAACGTGGAGGCACGGATAAGGCTTTATGGATCATATTCTTGTGTTCATTTTTTTTTCTGATACTATCTAGCCTGATACTGAAGGCGTCTTAGCCTAAGTACGCAAGGTGGATGGAGTAAGAATTTTTAGTTGCAAGTCCACACTTCATACGGCTTGGTCTTGTTTCCTTTTCTTTCTTTTGCAAACGATGCATGGGTAAGATTGGTAGCTTCAGGGCGAATTACATCAGTATCGCTGTTAAAAAAAAAGCCAGCTTTCTTACAAACTAAATACTAATCATTCATTTGTCACAAAATGTGCTAGCCTCTTTGTAAGTGAAGGTAGAAAATGCTGGTTAGCGATATTTACCATCTAGTTAGTAAGTGAATAGTGTTGACTAGACTGGGTAGTCCATTAATTACTAAGCCCAGCAAATAGAGGTCTACGCCTATTTTGTTATGTGTGCGCGTCGAAATATCAACATGATTCTATTTCAGAAGTATAGAATAAAACAAAACGGTATTGTCATGGTACATTGATTAATGGCTGAGGGCTATTTCTTCATGTAACTATACCACGGTAAGTGCACATCACAGCAGCATACTTTAGATATCTGAACATATACTCCTGGATCATGTGAATATATAATCATAAGAACGCATTGTATATGTATATTCAAATTATCACATCATTCTCACATAATGCTCATATGGTCATATGGGTATAAGAACTCATGTTAACGCATCGCATGTGAAGACACACAAACGCAAACGCACACAGAAAACTTCAACTTCGACAAGGCAGATTCTACTGTAGCAGCAGCTTGAAGGCTATATATGCCCCCACGTTGGGATTGCACATCGTGTACTGGTTAGCAACCATATGATTACAAAGAACAAGTCATGTTTTGTACACATCATCATATGCTTCTCCATTTGCTTACATATGTGTCTTCACGTAGCACAAGACTTCTATTCCAAGCTAGCCAATAAAATAAAGCTTGCATAAATTTTCTTTACAAGTGTCACCATTACGGCAAAATATACTGTGGCAGCTACGATTTAGAGAGAGAGTACTATTTATTGAAATGCAGAGAATTTAGCGGGCATGTGAAATTCGCTGACTTGCTACTCTGCGTGAAAAAGGGGATTGAGGATTGAAAGTAGAAATAAGAAGAGAGAAAAAATCTGGCTACGTAGGGTGGCTCACTGGTTACTTAGTTTAAAAGTCTAAGAGGCTTTTCCGGTTCGTAACGGCAAAATTTAAGAGCGGCACTGTCTGCTGGCTTAAATGTATGCCACGAAAGTAGTAAAACACGCTGAAAACAAGCAAATGCACGCGTTTACTAACTGGTTACTAACATTTTCTAAGAGCGGGACCTCTATGAATGGCAAGGACATTCTGATTCACCGTTGTTTGGAGAGTGTATGCTTGACTTACACAATTTTATTGAGGCCCTTACACTTTAGTTTGCTTGAGCAATCCCCTGCTATGTTGGTAAACATTTCACAGCTTATCTACGGAGTGAATGATGATGAGTGGGGCGAAGCGACCACCCCGTCCGTCTATGCTTATGTCCGCCTGCCTGTACGTCCGTCCGTCTCTCTTTGGTCCGTCTGTGTGTCCTTAAATCCGTCCGTCCGTCCGTCCGCCCGCCCGCCCGCTCTCTTTCATCCGTCTGTGTGTCCTTAAATCCGTCCGTCCGTCCGCCCCGCCCGCCCGCTCTCTTTCATCCGTCTGTGTGTCCTTGAATCCGTCCATCCGTCCGTCCGTCCACCCGCCCGCCGTCTGTCTGTCTGTCTGTCTGTCTGTCTGTCTGTCTGTCTGTCGTCTGTCTGTTCTGTCCTTAAATCCGTCCGTCCGCCCGCCCGCCCGCTCTCTTTCATCCGTCTGTGTGTCCTTAAATCCGTCCGTCCGCCCGCCCGCCCGCTCTCTTTCATCCGTCTGTGTGTCCTTAAATCCGTCCGTCCGCCCGCCCGCCCGCTCTCTTTCATCCGTCTGTGTGTCTTTAAATCCGTCCGTCCGCCCGCCCGCCCGCTCTCTTTCATCCGTCTGTGTGTCCTTAAATCCGTCCGTCCGCCCGCCCGCTCGCTCTCTTTCATCCGTCTGTGTGTCCTTAAATCCGTCCGTCCGTCCGTCCGTCCGTCCGTCTGTCTGTCTGTCTGTATGTCTGTCTGTCCGTCTGTCCGTCTGTCCGTCTGTCTGTCCATCTGTGGACGGACGGATGGACACTCCGCCCCACTCATCATCATTCACTCCGTGAATATGCTGAGAATTTCTTATTATACGAAAACCACTAACGCCAACTACCGATATTATTCCCAAGGGCATATACACACAACGCCATCTCTGAGCAATTCTCATAACTAACTAAAAGTGACTCTACAACATACAACTGTATACGAGGGAACGACCCACACTCTAAGCAGGTTCTCTCCTGAAAAATTAACCTTTTATTTATGAATGTGCGGTGTTAGTATTACGCCGATGAGCGCGCGATAAGGCAACCTTTCATGACCCAGTAACTATCCCTTTAACACCCTGTCATGTATAATTCCGTTTTCTCTAAGTACCTACAACCCCCTCCTCTCTCGTCCTTCTCCTACGCGCAACCGTCATCTGCCACAATTTTCTTCTTAACTTGGAAGATTTCAAGTACGTCGAAGGGCATTAGCCACGCATTCTTCAGCGCTCAATATGCTAAAGCGACGCGCCTTCCTCCTTGCGCCAAGCCTCCGTCATTACTGGGCTCGTGACGCGTTTAACCAGCTGCTGGAAAAGCATTAGGAAGAACATGGCTACCGAAAACGAGCAGCAGCCAATGAGATTCCTTAATGGTGCTTCAATGGTGCTTGCGAGAAAAGAAGGGGAGATCTAAGGACTTTAGTCTCTTACAATTGTGTCAGTTCTTTTTCTTCCCGGAAAAAGTAAGAGTTCGCCGCTGAATGAATGCGATAGAAAAAAAATTGGAATGCTACATGAAGTAAGGCTAGCAGGCAATCCCATTACAATCGTGATATGACATAACTATACAAAGCAAGGATCCTCAGTATGAACTGTGAGTTTCAAGTACGCTGATCGTCAAGACGCGGCCAGACCTTTTTGATGAAAGTTCGCATTTGTTACCCAAGCGACGAAGCCACCTATCTTCCTCTACATTTCTTCATGTTCCTTCACCCGCTAGAGCCAACCGGCACGTTTTATCACTGCGTCAGCAATGTCTGTCCGCAGTTTTCGCTAGCTTTAGCCGAGACGCAGAATATACCACGCTTGGGGCGACGTTTTTCATTCACGTATTACACGTAATATGACGGCGACGGCCATGGTAGATATGCATATAGAGTGTCCATATAATTGCTCTCGCAATAATACTTTCACATTTTAACGAAACTAAAATTAAATTAACAGAACATCGCTGAACGTTATGTAGGAAGATTTCACCTGAAAATAATAATAGGAACGCCACTTTTGTCCAAAGACCGAGGACACCAGGGGCGACATTCTGGAAATAACTCCATACCTACAAACGATTTGAATGTGTGCTGCTTCAGTTTGACCGGTATTCGCTGTAGTCGTCGCATCGCCTCGCATACCGTACCCACTCTTGCAATATCATGTTAGGTTTCAGTCAACGTGACTGCGATAACATACATTGTGCTACAGAACCATAATGGGTATATACATTATCACAGCGTTCTCGTGCAGCTAAAAATATTTCATTGATCATACGATCACATATTATTTAACGCCAACCCTGCAGTTTGCCAATATTCCTGTGGCAATAAGCAGCAATATACCAACACATACAATTTGCATAATCAATCAAAATGAAGCGCTTATTCCATACCTAAATTGAGAGATAACTACTTCCTATCAGGATTTCATAGTAATAATCCTTGGTATTCACGTGTCTTCGGTTGGCGGTGTGTTCGTACCTTGCCGTTATTGCGTAAGGCCTCTGCCATATCCCTGATGTTTCATAAACTCATTAATCAAAGTTAATGGGGGTATGTACCAGCGAAGAATTTGTGTACATAGGAGGTAATGCCCCATACGCATGTCTCTCCAGTATAAAAAGCTTTGTTTACCGATCTCCTATTGTCCATTACCCCATGATGAAGTGCTTCTGCCTGCGCTATTTTCTGAACACAGTGTAAGCAGCATATGCTAGTGGAGGTCATTTTCGGAGCTAAGTTCGACCCAAAGAGCAAGGAACGCGCAGGAAACCGAAATATCAAGCTATACGACAGGAAATTAATGACCATCGTTCATTGACTCAGTCATAACCCGAATAACATGAGCAGTGCACAATGTCTCCTTTCGCAAGTTCCTGCTAATAACGGTTCAGGTGCGGACACTAGGTTCAATGTTGTACGCTTATAATAAAACAAGCAGTGCTCACCGCACTTGCGGAAAAAGGCAATACCCTGGTTATTTCTCGTTAAGCTTCTGTCGGTACGACAATTATTTAAACATAAGCAGCGCTTGGGTGACACGAAAGAACTATAGTCCTTATTTAGTAGCGCGAAGGCATTAAGGCGAACTAAGGGCCGAAGGGCACGTGAAATCGTGAAACCCGTGGATAGCTAGACATGGCCTTCGATAAGTGCGTCATAGGAAGATTTAGGTATCTCTTCGAGAAATAGCTTGATTTTTTTTGTGTGTACGTCG
Organism: Rhipicephalus annulatus; assembly: GCA_013436015.1. Taxonomy (NCBI): domain Eukaryota; kingdom Metazoa; phylum Arthropoda; class Arachnida; order Ixodida; family Ixodidae; genus Rhipicephalus; species Rhipicephalus annulatus. The sequence continues at coordinate 37,401 of WOVY01014026.1, forward strand.
CAGCCTTCATCATCAGGCTAAACAGATTCATATGAGAACATTGTGTAAGGTATCTGACAAAACACCAACTCAACAATATACCAGCTGCCATGAAAGTTAGCGGCAGTATAGTGCCATTTAGAAAAAGAAGCAGGATGATAAAAAATAACACAAAAAGTAAACTAGTCCCTTCTAGTCTATATTTTGTTTGTGTGTTCGTCTGTTCCGCAGTTCCCTGGGAAATGAATTAGAGATTATTTCCGCAGCGGGCTTCTGGACTGGACATCAATACGCATCTTAAGAACGACCGTACCATCGCTAATTTTGTAATCATTAAATACAAAATAAACAAAAAACATGTTTACCGGTATATTTTATGCGAGTAACATTATAAGGTGAAGCATTTTATATGCGATTAATAATAAAATGCTGCCTCAGCAACCTAAAGATTTAAAACAGGCTACACCTATCATCTTACCCTATAGCTCATTATAGCGTTCCATAAATATTTTTCAAAATTTTTGTTGACCTGCAAGCTGCCGTACCATATGTAAACCTCTCTACTCCCACGAGCAAGGTGAACAATGAAAACAAGTAAAAATATATGACTTGTTTTGAATGAGATAACACCTTGAATATAAAAAGTCAAGCATGAACCATCGAAATTGACCTTAAGGACTTCGAAATGTCATGCCAGCGATAATGAAAACAGTGTTTAAGATAACCTGGGATGAAGCCCGTAGGACGTTAATATATCGTATCAACGGTTACAAAGCAGAAAGCAGGCTAAGTGTTGCTAAAAATTATACTTCTCATTTTAGGATATACCAAAAAGAAACAAAACCAAAGCACCTTTTTTTTGCTTCAGGCACGAAAACGAATATGTGTGGGAAAAGAGGCCCATTGGCTCCTTTCAGCGTCGTCGCTAATGGCCCCGACAGCTGTGCCACCCTATTAAAAGCCACCCAGAGAGATACCTTAGCCGAGATCCAGGAAGGGACAAAAAAGCGAATATTCGTGAGTCTAACACAAGGAATAAATACTTTAAAGTGATGTTTTTAACGGGGACGGCTTTTAGAAACCATACAAGAAAAAATATTGAATCTCTGGTGGTACTCTTGGCGTGAGCACAGGAGCTGCCGAGACGAGCAGCATTGCAGTTATAAACAGCAAGTCTGACGTCACGATGAGTGGGGTTAACCTCGGCCACATTACAGGCATGCCATGTGGCAAAAAATTGCGGCAAAAGACGTAAATTTGTGTTGTTCAGACATACGTATGTTCGCTGCCTCTTGTACTGCCTTTTTCTATTTGTAATCTTGGCCTAACAAGGTTTCACGCTTTTGCATGTTACGACCGTCTGGCTGCAGCCTTGCCATGGGGCGACATCGTTCTAATATTGTTCTCTGAGATGATAATAACGTCATCACATTGACGTGGCTTTTTCCGGGTCAAGTCCTGGCTATTTACAGGTGAACGTAGCGTGTCGCCCGTAAATGTCAAAGGAAACAAAAAAAAATCATAAGAGGGATGAGATGTTCTACGTCCATGAAAGGGCTTGCGGAGGGTAATTAAGAGGCTTCGAAATAGGCCTCCATGTCTAGCGGTTAGCTTATATACAAGGCGTCGCGCCGTGGAGAAGCAAGCTTTCTAAGTCGCTCTTGCTTGCGTTCTGTTCGCACATTTCTACAATGCTTTACCTGGTGGCAAGCTCTGAAAAAAAAATGTCTAGTAGGCGAAAAGAATAGCAATACCTCGTTGTCCGACTGGCGCGAAGACGCCGACGACATGCCAGAGTGGGCGCAACTAGAAAGAAAACAACAAAGTTCAGGTTCTTGCGAGCACATCCAATGTGTAGTGCGCCATGGCGAGGACAGGCATTTCTTTACACGTATTTCAGGGCATAAAACGTTTTATGTACTAAATCACGTCTTATAGACCTATTTTAGACGTCTTTTGCAGGTCTATTAAAATTAATCAGACGGTGAAAGTAGTATTGAGAGTCAAAGTATTATCACTCTGTCCTTGCCAGAATTCTGGCACTACCATTCGGAATACAGTGACAATACAAGAAACTTTTTTTCATTGCAAGAAAGTCATTTTGAACATATTTCTGCTTTTTGTTTTCTGTACGTAAGTTGAGAGGACTTGGCAGACGCAGACAGTGTTGCAGAAATGGAAGCCCGAGACTTAATCGCAAAACGTATTCGTTAGCTTTTGGTTTCTGCTTTGTGTTTGTATACTGGCTTTTGGTTGGCTCTTGGTTTATGCTATATGTGTAAATCGGAAAGCGTGCGTTCATGTTTTCATCTTTTTCTGTGGCTAAACACGCTGAGGGGGAACAAAACGAGTACTGTTATAAGAAAGGCCTACAAGTTTACATGAAGGTATGAATACGTTGCTTTGCGCCAGCACATCAGCAACAAATTGTGAAGTGTTTGTCTGTATATAACAAAAATGTCTAATACAAACTAAAGAAATCTGTGTTATACTTTGTGAGCACTGAATTTATACAGTCTACTATTTGAAGTTCACGTACATTCTAAGTTTTAATATATAATAAATAACGGTACTTACTGCATTGTCAAAAAGACAGCCCGATGAAATTGAGTAGTGCACCAAATTATTAGTCAGCTTAATAGATGCGGTAATTTTCCATAGACAGTCGCATTCCAGAACAAGTGCACAGATCACATAACTGCCACTCTGTAATCTGAAGTCATTCAGTATCAAAGACGAAGTCATTCAGTATCAAAGACATGCTTTCGAGCCCGAATACTTTACATCAGTTACTGGTTATTTAAAAATTGACCAGTTCCACCGTACTTCATGTCCTGAAGAAATGAGCGAGTCTATGCTTTCGAATATTTAATGAGCACACCCTATACAATCCACGCAGTCCAGCCTTTAACATATTTGGGTAGCGTCATTGTTGGTTGGACCCGGGTAAGTCAGAACCATGTATTGTTAGTAAAGCAGATTTGATTATTCAAATGCTCATAATCGTGAACAGTGTTATGCGGTCATGGTAGTGGCATGGCGGCAAAGTTGAAGCACTTCCAAGCTTTATGACGTGGATTTGACTCCCGGTAACGGAGGCTGCATTTCGATGGAACAGAAGTGCAACAGCTTTGCCTTTGCAACAGCCGTTACGCGGTTGCACGTTGAGGAAGCACAAGTGGTCCAAAGTAAGTGCACCTTCCCCAAATACGACGTGCCTCATAATCACGTTTTTTTTTTCTAGGGCCCCGATATATTTTTTGTTGAGCTGATACAAGTAGGCTCCGTTTAGCCATACGAACTCTGAACAATCTTCGCAATTCAGGGAACCGGATAGTTTTGAAAAAATTCAATATTTACCTTGATATTCGGGAGTCTTTTTCTCATTCTTGTCTATTCTTGCTAAGTTTTCTTTGTGTGTTTTTTTATTTTGCTATTCACATACCTATTTCGTTACCATCACTCTGCCTTAACGCGTTTTCCAAACGCCATCTATAGTGCGACCGCTTTCAACGACACTGTACAAATTTCCATCGCGGTGTAGCCACTGCAGAAAGCGCGGCACTGAATTTGAGCTGAGATCCGATTTCTGCAGTTTAGTTAGCCCTACCCGCACGAAACAAAGAGCTTCTCACGACCGTCAACCCCCGCCGCGCGAAGCGACATCTGCGAGTGAGAAGAGTGCCGTCCGCGCGCACTCGTTCAATCTTCGTAATTCTAATGAGAACGGAGGATTAGCAGGGCGGATTAAAATCGCGGGACCGGATACAGAGACCGCTGCGGAAGAGAGCCTGCAGGAAGCAGCCTTTGCTCGCGCTCCGCACAGTGGGGCGTGGTAGTTTCCTTTTGTTCGGCAGGAGGCATATACTTTCCCCCCAAATCGCGTCCCCGTAATCCCTATCGAAATCCAGTTCGGGCAGAAAGCGAAGACTCTCGTGCCATCAGCGGCGGCCGCGTTGCGGTTCATTGTTGCCGCGAACTGAAAGGAATGGCGGAAACACGACCTGGTCTTGCAGTATACGAGGCAAGACCAGGCAAGACCAGACCTATGTTGTTGTTTTTTCAAATGAAGACTGCTACAACTTTGTACCCGAGAAGGCATTGCAACGTTTATTACTATTTCTTTGCAATGCTATTGTAGCATAGCTTCACTCATCAGTACACGTTGGCGAAAACTACGTTGTCACAACCACAGGAGATATATAGGTTGTCGAATTCATTAGAGCCTACTGCAGCACGATTCTTTTTTACAAAGGCGAAACAAATAAAATAATAAGAAAACCGCTTTTATAGTGTCTTCCTCGATGCGCACACAACGCGAGGACATGTCAGTGCTGCGCAATAACAGAGGATTTGATTGATATGTGGGGTTTAACGTCCCAAAACCACCACTTGATTATGAGAGACGCCGTAGTGGAGGGCTCCGGAAATTTCGACCACCTGGGGTTCTTTAACGTGCGCCCAAATCTGAGCACACGGGTCTACAACATTTCCACCTCCATCGGGAATGCAGCCGCCGCAGCCGGGATTCGAACCCGCGACCTGCGGGTCAGCAGCCGAGTACCTTAGCCACTAGACCACCGTGGTGGGGCGCAGTAACAGAGGAAACAGAAATGTGCGGACGATTTTAAATAAGTCACGTGAAAGCCCCCACCTTGATCTGTTAAACGAATATTTTCTTAGTTCTGTGTATCACGACGTGAAATAGCAGGGTCTCGAAACATCGTACGCACAAACGCAACCATTTACACGCGTAGGCGTCTACCATAGCACATTTTTTTTTAGTTGTTGGAGATGCAAAGTGACAAGATCAGCAGCTGGATACAGCACCAACAAAACCCGCAAATTCGTAAAATAATCTACACATCGTAGAACTAGCTGCACGTATCCGAAATGAGGCAGTCACAAAGAATCATGCGTTATAACATTTACGCAAGAACTAGTTCTGAGAGAGAGAGAGAGAGAACTTATTAGAAGGCAGGGAGGTCGGCCTGAGCTTGTGCACTCTTCTAAGCAGCATCGCTTGTGCTCTGTAGGCTCTACTCTACGCCAAGGGAAAAGGGAAATGAGTTATAAGGCGGTGATGCAGACATTTTCCTTTCCCTTTCTCGCTGTTTCGTCCACAACTTCAGTTGAACCCTCTTTGTTCACCTCCAGGTTTCTGCTGCGCAGGTGAGTACCGGTAAAATGCAGCTGTTATGTACCTTCCTCTTGAAGGATAGTTGCGATCTACCATTAATGATTTGAGAATGCTTGCCAAACGCACTTCATCCCGTTCTTATTCTTCTAGTCTCTTCAATCTGGTGGTTCGGCTCCACGGTTACTACCTGTACTAGGTCCAGAGACGGAGGTCCACCGCCTCACAGGACGGAACACCGGTGCCGAGGCGAGCCGGCTAGGAGCGAGCCATTGAGCGCGAGTCAGTTTGTTGGAAAGGAGAACGGAAGATAAGAACGCGCGATGATCTGTCCCGCCACAGATCCCGTTTGGAGGTGTCAGTGCCCTCACCGATTTAGTTGCAGTCATGTTCTACCACATGAAAAAAATACATAAAACTAAATAATTTAGACAAATGCGTAATTCTAGCACTAATTTTAGTATACAAACGGGAAGGCACATCGCGCTTTCTTTAGGCCCAGTAATTGCGATAAACCAACGTGACGCACTTGGGCGAGCAAGGTGGTCATGAGAGAAGAAGAAGGAGGAGGAGGTGTTTAATGAGCTTAAGGAAGAGAGGTCGACCTTGAAAGCGTGTTTCTGGCCTGATACTTCTCACGGGGGTAAGGTGAAAAGGGAAAGAAAGAGGAGGGTATGATGAAGGGTGATTGTGGTATCGCACAATGAGTCACTGCACACAATGTCTCGTTCGGTGTAGTACAGGCACAGAAGTCTCTACATTAGCAGATTCTCTAGAGACAGGAATCTAAGCCTGTATTGCTTAGAAATGCGAGCAGGCCATTTATACTGCGTCGGGCGTGATCCGTCGTGGTCATGGGATAAGAAAGATTTACTACTGCCAGCGTCGCCCTTCCGACAGCGTTCAAGGCGTGGAACTGGCTTAAATTTTATGAGAGATGGCGATCAATATTTCCAACATACTGATTGGATGACACCTGCTATGATGAAGCCATTATAAGTGCATAGGAGTCTATAATATAATGAGTACGTCGTATCAACTCGATGTATAGTATACATCAGAAAAGACCAGTATAGACACAAGCAAATCACAAGTATACGATAGCAGTGTCACAGCACAGTTAACCGCTGACAGACATACGGGCTTGTACCTGGGACAGTCTTTCGGAGACGCTTGGCGCATTTCATTGGTGGCGGTGGTCCCGTCTGCGATGTTCTCTCTTTGACGACCGCTCGCCGATAGGGGCCCCATCCGCGGGCTTATCTAACTGTCTTCCAATCTTTACTTTTCCCCTATCCTTATAGGAGATTGCTCCTTTTGCTGGGGGTTTCTCTCTCGTCGTTCCGCTGGTGTGTACGCTAGTGCCGATTGCTCCCGCTAGAGGCGCAGCTGTGCTCTTCGTTTCAAGAGCGCTCACTAGATGACGCACCGCCGCTCAAGTGACACTCGCTCCACTCTTGGTGCGTGCTCTAGTTCAGTAGGAGGCCACTAGGTGGCTGCGCCTATATATAGCGCTCGCTGTCGGCAGGCTTCCTTTCTTTTTTGCCCGACATTACTCAGTGCGCGACGATAGCACTGCCCACTATGAACACCGCAGAAGACAAGGTGGCGGCCCAGAGGGCCCGCAATGCAGCTGCATGTACAATCACACTGCGACAACTCTTGTTTCACGTCTTGTTATGGTAATTATTGAGCATATGTACCGAGGTTTCACGGTTTACCGGATTTAATCTCTGGAGCAAGCTATTTCATCATCATTCACTTCGTGGATATGCGGGAAATATTTTTATTCCCTCCTTATCGCTTTTTATGCGAACCACTGCTGAGGTGTTGCGCTTTGAAGCAGGCAGCTGCAGAAATCACTTTCTTCATTTCCTCTTTCGAAACCACTACACCTCAACTTCTTGTAGAGACAGATTTCCCGGCAATAGTAGGTCGTACTTGCATTAATTCACAAAGCTTACGTCTTCGTACTTGTTTGTTTCGGTCATGCGATTAAGCACACGTACAAGTTATACGGATGCGCATTCTCCTGAAATGTACGAAAACTGCGACCATTTTGACATTCGCGGTGAAGCTGTGCCAGTTTGGCACGCCACTTCGCTTTCATTGCTCACACTCCCGGTTGAACGAAACGTGTCGAAAGGGCCTGGAAATCGCATTACTGTGTATTTGCGCCACGCGCTCTCTCGATGTGCCTTTAATGCCGGAGACCGCGGATAGGTCACACCAGCCCCGCTAAGCAGCACACGCGGAAAACGCATTTCAGCGTTACACAAGCCGTTCTGCGCAAACAGTTGGGCCCCGCTTATTCGTTGCTAAAGCCGAGAGTGCTTGAGTGTTTATACTGTATGTCAGAACTAAAGAGTGCAAAAGGACCAAGCTTATTCGACAAGAAAAAAAACATTATTCCGGACGATCGTAGCTTTGAAGGCGGTCGCCATCGCTCAGATTCCACCCCTCGGTTTTAGGGTGGGGGGGGGGGGGGGAAAGCCGTATAAGGCTATAAGTGAAACGAAAAACTGTTCGCCACGCGAAGCGCTAAACGCCTTCATTGGCTGCTCCATCAGTTACGTCGTTGTCTACGTCACATCCGAACGCGCACGCTATTGAGAGCGCCGTCAGCAGCTTTGCTGCAGCCTGGCCCGCGCACAGCAGCTTCATCGAAGTGACTTTGAAAGAAAGAAAAAATAGAAAAAAAGTGCAGCGCCGTCTGTCTTTCGATGGAGGTCACTTCAACAGCGGGAATATGGAGTGCGACAGGAAAGAATGTAGTAGAGAAGAGAAATAGAGACGGTACGAAATGGGTAATTCGGCTCCACCATGTACACGCAGTCAAGGAAAACGGTGAAGCAGATCGACAGGCAGAAGAGGGATGTAAGCAAACATCGCGTGACGTGCTCACGGGCGCGTGAGGACATCGGCATCGCGGGATGGCCCAACTTACAACTTTTGCAAGAGGAGAACACGGATTGCACGAACGCAGACAACTTTCCAAGAACAGCGCCGACAGCTGATCCGCAAGAGAATTCACCGAGCCGATGCAGTAGTCCGGGCACAAGAACAGGCTCGCGTGGCGAAGCGCCAACTGCCTACTGAGCATCCGGCAGCCTTCAGAGCCGAATGGAAGCGACCCCGGCGAGCCGAGGAAGCGGCGTCGGTAAGCAGAGCAGGGTCAATGAAGTAATGACGCAAATGCGTTCGCCGGCGCCGGCACCCGCTTTCAACGCGAGTTTCTCGAGTGGAGCTTCGAATGCGACGTACGCCTGTGGCCACAAGTTGCAACTTCGCTGGTGAACCATTTGTACGGAATGCTTGAGCGATGATTATTCTGTTTATATATTACAGTATAATATCGAACTTTCTACGTGTCATAACCACGATATCATTACGAGGCATGCCCTAATAGAGGGTTCCGCGAATTTCGATCATCTGGTGTTACTTAACACGCACTTGCATGGCACAGTACACAGGCTTTCAGCATTTCACCTTCATCGAAATGCGATTGTGGAGGCCGGGATCAAGCCGGTGACCCCACTGTCAAAAGACGAGCACCGTAACTATATACTGCAGCAGCACGGTTCTCCTTTCTTGCACCTCGCTTTACATGTGCGCTTAGTACAAAAGCCAAGCTCGTCGTAAGATTATCGATCGATCATTCATTAAATTGATTGATTGATTGATTGATTGATTGAAGCTCCATGTGCAAGACTGGGAATGACATCTCGCGGCACTCATGTCTTTTTTCATGCTGTGGAAGTCACACAATGCTGGCGTCGTCAGCCTATTAGAGTACCTGAAGAAATTGATAACATGGCGGTTCTCTACATAGTGCGAAACACTCTTATGGAAGAAGTGTAACGATCATAATTAAGTAATTACCACCGTAAGCGTCATGTTTGCTATCGTCATCGTCACCATGAGGTTGCTGAGGTTGCTGCAAGATTATAAATTCGTCTGTCGCGTTCTGCGAATGATTAAGTTGTATTCAATCCAACTTTCAAACGCACCCTTTCATTGGTATTCAAAGAAGATCAAGCCTACGTTCAGTCGACAACTTAAGCAAGAATTCATCCCCGAGCACCTTTCACTTTATGATGAAAAAAAAAAGTTGTTTGAAAACGTTGCACACTGCTTGCTGCTCATGAGGGTTTCCCGTTGCTCCTCCACTTCACCCCCATTCAAGAACTTGCAAATCTTTACTGCATTGATTTCATGGCTTAATTAGCAACCCCAAAGACATATATTTTGGTGATTGTGACCTTTCATTATTATTTCATTTTTTTCCTCAATTACAATTTCTCTCTATGAAAAGCTTTAATCATTAATCACATGCCGCACAGACATACCAATGCACCATCGAACGCTTGTAATATACCTTAAGTTCTGTCTATGGCAAAGCGAAGAAACATAAGTCAAAAGAAAGGAGGACGACGAAGAAAAAAAGCAAAACAGTGAATGCTCGGTACCTAGGAAAACCGTGGCATAATTTGGCCACGGTCCTTAACCGATTGCTCACATCTGGAATCCATCATTGACGCGGTCCGATCCGCTAAACCAACAGGGATTAGCCACGTCCGCCTAGGCAGGCCGAAAGGAACGGCTTTTCCAGAGTAGGAGCACAGAGAAAGAGAGGGCAAGGAAAGCCGGGTAGAAGGAGGCAATATTTGCGCAACAAGGCCGAAGGATTAAGAAGTGTTGAGGGCAGGCGGCAGCAGCTTTCTGTCGTACGGACACGTAATGCATCAGGGGGTGGAGCCTCGTGGGCAGAGCGCGCGTATGGCAAGGTCGTGCGAAATGAACAGAAACGGCGCGTTCGGTCCGCCTTTACTTTGCACTCGTGGTTTGCCTGCGCGTGGCAGAACCACTCACTCCGAGAAGCTCCTACGCAGCTGAAGCACGTCCTCAATGTGTGCGAAGCAAGTAAAGAAGAATAGGCAAACGCACACAAACGCGCTCGCGTGCGTTATTGCCCAGCTCTGTGAGCTGTGAGTCTATATACGGTATAACTGAGCAGCGCGTCAAGTACTGTGGTGAGACTAGAAACAAAACCACTATGCGTAGCGCTGTTTTTTGGACGACCTCGTGTTTTTCGTTAGCTCTCCTCTCTCTCCCTCTCTCTTTTCTCTCTTCATCGTGGCAGTCGTATCTCTCGAAAGCTTCTGTCCTAAGCTCTGCGCGCCTGTTTGCCGACCGACTGAGTGGCCAAGCCTAAAATATGAGCCACAGTCCCAGCTCAAGTGTGTACAGGGCTTTTCTCACACAGAGTGCAGGAATACACGCAGAGCTCTCAGCGGGGCCGGCCACCGTCCTTTCGAGATGAGGCCACGAGCACCACGGAAGGTTTAAGTGGTGACGAAAAAAGCGAGAGTTACTAACGTTATGATAACTGTGCAAGAATCAAGGTTGTGGTTTATGGAACTTTATGAAAAGCACGTGGGAGAAAAGAGAGAGAGGAGAAGAACTTTATTAAATCCACTAGCCAATGAATGTCGAAAGAGAAAACTGTGCCCCGTCGCCTCTAGCGATCGGTCCGGAATTTCTTGAGACGTGGCAGTGTAAAGGGCTCAGAAAATGAATGTTGGTGTATATAGAGGAAGCGCGAGTCAGCTCTATATGAGAAAATTGTGGGTTCATTACAAGGCTCTGCTGCTTATAAGTTGGCGCTTGAGTGCGTTGAGTGGCAGAGGCCCAGTGAGTTTCAACAAGATTACCCTGTTGAGGAAACATTCAAATAGCAAGGTAACGTGAGATCTCCGATGTATATTTAGGATAAGAAAACTCCCTTTATTGGCAGTTGGCAGGCAGAATAAACCTTATTGGCAGGCAGTGCGTTGTTCTTTGTACGCTCGCTTGTTCCTTCTTTTTTTCTTGCTTCAATGGCGACATGTGCCACCTAGCTCGTGTCACCGCTGCTCAGCTCTTCGTGAATCTTCCACGCGTTAAATGCAAGTTCGTATGTCAACATTCGACAAGGAGTCTCCACTGCTGCAGTCAATATCAGGAAACTGGCTATGCGATCCGCTGGTAAAATTTTAAAGAATTGTTACGCAAAGTAAACACAAAAGAATCATAGTAATCTTTGCATGGTTAATGCCTTCGGCTAAGTTAAACCGTCAACTTTTTTTTTCCAGAGAGAGAAAGAGGTAAGGGAAGGCAGAGAAGTTAACCAGGTTGTAAATTTCTCACCCGTCACCAAAATTTCATGCGGACTCACTTCATTGTCGAAGACGTAGAGCGCCGCGACACTGCCAATTGCGTCCACGAGATGAGTCTCGGACAGCTTTTCATGCAACCTCACAGTGTAGCCGTTCTCGAGCACCACGACTCATTCAATGTCGACCGCCAGATCCACCATCGGAAAACACTGAAGCGAAGCCCAAGCGACAACAACCACGAAGAAGCCAACCCCACCCGTCAGAAAAACTGATGGCCCGAAACCTGTAGAGGAGGACTATACTGCCACTTCGGTAAGGGTCACAAGGGCGAAAGTTCACGGTATTCTCCATCGATGAACTGCGATTATAAACCCTAGCAGCTTCCAGGCGGTGCCCCTCCTGAGCCTCATTCTCGCTGAAAATCTCTGACCCGCCAGCCTGACTTCGTATAACATCGCAATCTGTCGCTGTCACAGTCATTGATTCACCTTTTCAGTGAAACTGATTTTGAGCAATCATCCCGGCCACAGTCGCGAACTGCACTTGACAACATGCGCACGAGTATACACTAGCCACCGAGAAAGCTTCTCGAGACACAGCTAGGTATCCAGTGGCTATGCCCGTTTCGCAGGTTCTGTACCGTTTCTCATAAGTTATAAGCTTTCATTCGTACCTGTGATTACGTTTCGTGTGTCATTTGTTGCGTGAGAAACGCAGGGCACGTTTCGATCTGCTTGTTGCTATCGCGTTCATTGCTTCGCCTTTGCGGCAACGCTGTGACTTTTTTACGTTATTCCGTACAGGTGACGAACCAGCGAGTCTGAAATGTGCTGTCCCTCTACACATGGCCCTGGTACTTGTGACGTGCAGTTCAGCTTTCTTTTACCTCCATAAGCACATATGATATTGTTACCTTGTTGCGATAACTCTGCTGTCGACAAAACGAAATCTTCGAATAACCTTTTTCGCCGACCTCCTTACCAGCTCAGTGTTGTACGGTCCTTCAGGATTGATTTTCTGAGCTGTTACATTACGAACGGAGCCCATGCGATTGACAACGGAAGGCGCTCTAAGTGCATTAAAACGCATCAAAGCAAGAGCAATGAATCGTCTTGAGCAGGGGGTATCGCCGGAGCCGACGATTTCGACATGTCCGTTTGCTGGATAGTTGGCTCCATCAATACCCCCTGATCAAGATCATTAGTAGAGGGAATTAGTTGATTGTTTGCAGCAGCTCTGCAGATGCAGCCTGCCAGCCGTTTCGTACGGTGGGCTGCATCCGACAAAGCTGTTGCGAACGATCAACTAAATCTGCAGCAATATCCTCGAGACCTCCACCATCTCCTTAACTTCTACCTTGGTTGATACTAACGCGTCACTCGAACCTTGAGGGAAAAAAATTAGCACATCTTGAACTGAGTCACACAAGGCTCGGTCACAACGGAGCTGCAGGGTTGATCCCGCGTAGGCTAGGCTATTACCCTGTCTATTACCCTGTCTATTACACTTTCGTTGCTGGGCTAACCGGTACATAGTTAAGTATGGGGAGGTGGCAAAACACGGGACAGAGAAGTAGGCGAAGGAGAAAGTACAAGCTTGTGCACTTGTACTTGTTCCCTCGTCTGCTTTTATATTCCATGCTGCGCCAATTTTCTATATTTTACCCTGCCACCTGTTGCTATCCCACCCATTGTTATACTATACTATATTATACGATTTTCTGCATAGGTGTGTTTACTCTCTCCCAGCAGGTATGTGCCACAAATGTTGGGAAAATCCCGAAACTTACCACACTGGTACACTAAAAATTAAGGGAACACATCCGCTGGCTGCAAGCAACGTTTCGGGACCACACGTTTCAGTATTTGTTGTTAACCACCTGTACAGAGTTTTTGGGCGGTGATCAAGTGCGTGCTGGGTCATGACTATGGTATTTATTATCTTAGACACACGGGACGGTATCAGCTCTGCTGTAAAGAAAACGTAGAGCTACAAAGAAGAGTCACTATATACGACTTCAAAGGAAAGCTCTCTCAGTATCCGTATATAGTAACTGAACCGGCCCTCCAAATTTCCACATACAGGCTCGCCGTGCCGACATAGACTAACATAGCAGACTTGGACGTACTCTCCAACAGGTCAGGACATGCACTCCTACAAGTTTACAAAAAAGCAAGGGACGAAAAAAAATCGCTGGGAGGTCGATCACAAAAGCTTCTGGTTGGCTAATCTACGCTGGGAAATGATAAATGGTTTTGGAAAGTTGAGAGAAAGTAAGGGAAAGAAATGATTTAGTGGCGAACTCACGAATGACCCCAGTGTAGTGATAAGCAACTTACTATGATTTTTCTTGCAACAGCCAGTAACACAGTAGAAACGAAGGACATTAGTAACATAAAGAAAAGGGTTCGTCGCCAATAAAGACGTTCAAATCTCCTAAGGCAAACTTATCAATGATAAAGCACGACATCGGCTCTGTTCACACATTTGTCTCTTACACTCCACGTCACTTGAGCATTATCCCGTGGCCTACAGGACGCAACAGATTATACAGCAGCCTTTTTTATGGTTGTCCTTTTCTGCTTTGCTATCAGCCAAGCAAACGTGTGTGTGTGCGGGGGGGGGGGGTCTGTGTGTGTGTGCCTATGTGTGTGTGCCTGTATCTGTGTGCGCCTGTGTCAGTGTGTGCGTGTGTGCCTGTGTCTGAGTGCACGTATGTGCGTGTGCGTGTGTGCGTGCGCGTGTGTGCGTGTGTGCGTGTGCGTGTGTGTGCGTACTCGTGTGGTTGTGACCTATACCGCTAAAAAGTTCACCTGTCGTGACTTAATTGTCAACAAGCGAAACGTCTCTCGGTGAGTAAAGGACGCGTGAATCATTAAATAGGTCACTACGAAACGACTGAGATTTTTTTCTTCTTTCTTTTTCGGTCGCGAACGACGCAGCAAATGAGATTATGTTCCCCGGAGCGGCGTCTATTTAGGGATTATCCGAGGCTTAACCTACCGATGTTCACACGCTCAGAGCGAAAAAGAAGAGCTCCCTGATTCTATCGTCCCACCAGGACACTACTCGGCCACTCCCCCTACGTTGGGCATGTGCCATACATGCACACACGACAGCGACAACGACTACGCATGTGTCGATGCTTGCTTTGATCTTGGTTATCTCGGGACAATTTTCAGGTGTCAGTTAAGGTAGGCAACTCGGTTAATTAGTAACGCTAGCAAAGCGAATGTCTTGCTTGAGCTTTTCATAAGAAGACAAAACTAAGCTTTACTATTAGATTTGGTCTGAGTTAGGTTCGCTCGCTGTGTATTACTTTACCCGTGCACTTGAAAAAAAAAGATGCCGGGAATGTTTAGTATAACTACGTTTTCACAAAGGCGTAAGCGGTTAAGATTTACATTTCTGCAATCGTGGAACAAGCATTCTTGATTTGTTTAACTCTTAAGTCGGTTTCATCCTAAATAAAATAGTGTAGCTGATTTTTTTCTCACTGATTTTTGGCCATGTATCTGCTTTGACGTGCGAAAGAATCCGTGGATAAACTTAGCTGTTCAAAACAATATATTCAGCCGGAAGGTGCACAACGAGAAAAAAAATGAGAAAACGACGATTGTGAAGACGCTCGACGAACCCATGTTCTTACTTGAAGAGCATTTGTAAATGCTGCGTCAAATACGCACAAAGCACTTTTCTGCATCAGAACGAACAAATTAAAGAGTTCATTACAAGCGCGTTTTTCAGGTTATAGCGGTTTATGGAGCATGTTCATCGACATGTTCTAAAGTATATTCCTGTAATACGTTGTCCCAGTAATTTCCCTCTATTTCTCTGATCAGGAAACAGAAAGAAAAGTTTTACCAAACTCGTACCACGCTTGTGATGAAAGGCACTGCGTCTTCTGAAACCGACATAGCCCTTGAGCTATACAATAAGGAGTTAGGAATGGACCACCAAAGCATCAAGAGGGTGGTGCTCCAAGGCAGCGCGGCTTAAGGCCTAACCACACATACGCTTTGCAGCGCGTCAGCGCGTGGTTTTCTTGACACGATGCCGCACGCTCACCCTATACAGTGAGAGGTCGCACAGCTAGGTGAAGCTGCCTGCCCTCCCTTTCCACGGGCAGAAGTGGCAGCGTCGCGTGAAAAAGCCACGCGCTGACGCGCCTCAACGCGTGCGTGGGGTCAGGCCTTTAGACGGCGCGAACGCACCTGAAACGCCCATATGATTGTTGTCGCGATGAAAGCGTTAAGGGTTTTAAGTACGCGGCAAACTTAATGCTTGTTTGAAGGCTCTGCTTAAATAGCGACAGGATATAGTTTACCAACTCGGGAGGGTAGTTGCTTGGGCGGGATGGTGTCTATACATTGCTGACGAACTTATGACGCACCGCCCACAGGGTGAGGTCAAAACTGCAAAAAGTGAAGCTCTTGTGTTTGCGTTTGTGCAGTTATGTCCTCGCCCTGTTAGCGGTGCACAATAACTTGGCAATGAATGGCTACCAACTCGCCCAAGTTGTTGCCACGTTCTTGCACAAAATATGTGTTGTTCCGAACACAGCTTCCATTCCTTACATCGACAACTGCGATCACTTTTGGACTATCAGCTCTGCACGTTTCAAATAACAATAATAATACTAATAATAATAATAATAATAATAATAATAATAATAATAATAATAATAATAATAATAATAATAATAATAATAATAATAATAATGGCGATCATGATCATGATGATAGTATTAATAATAATAATAATGGTGATAATAATGATGATGACGATGATGCCGATGATACAGACTGACGCCTCTTATGGTGAACGTGCGTGAAGTCCGCGTGTCTGCTTACAAAAAGTTTGACAATTAACCTATTCGTGCGCTCCACTGTGACAGAACAGTAAGCGGTTCTGGTAAGCAAATATTTGTGGCACTGGCAGATGATTATGAGAGCTGAGTAATCTACAGTGGGATAGTAGTGTTTGCAGAGTATAGTGTGTTTCAAACAAATGGTAATGATTAACAGTACTCTATTATTGAAACAGGGGAGTTTGTTGCATGCCAGTAAAAGCAGTTCAGGCGAGCACAACTGCAGCGGGTTACTGAATGACAACAGTTGCACGTACATACAAACAAGATATTAAAGGCACGATGAAACCACAGCGCTGGGATGTTATCACAGATCACGGATCTCTGAAGAAAAAAAGAGGAAAGGAACACAAATAGAGTGCCTCGAGCGTGCAGCGGAGGCGAACGAGCGCATCAAGTCACGTTAGACGTGAGACATGAGCGCCCTCTGGCAGTTTTCTTAGAAAACAAAGTGCGTAGCTCTGATATGGAAGTGCGCGCCCAACACAGAGGTGATAAGGTGTAGAATTCAAGGCGACGTGTAGGTGCCACCACCATCTCGTCTTAGCAAAGCATTGGAAACCCTTCCCGTTCCGTGCAAGCGTTGCATGGTCAGCGCAGCGCGATAAGCGCTACGGTCCTTAAAATCACCTATGTATGCCTTTTCTAGTAAACGACGCACATGTAGAATATATACGTGTTCTTATGATGCCCCAGACATGCGCAATAATTACTTTTTAATTGACAATTGCACATGCATGAACGCTCAATCTTGAGCAACATTGGTGGGCGCTGCGGATGGGGTCGGCCGTTTCAAAGACCAGATGCCATTAAGAGTGGACAAAAAGACAAATGTACAGACAGACAGACAGACAGACAGACAGACAGACAGACAGACAGACAGACAGACAGACAGACAGACAGACAGACAGACAGACAGACAGACAGACGGACCAAAATTTTTGCGTCCCCAAGAAAGACTATCGTCTTCAAAAACTCGCACCATCTTCCCAAAGGAAACTTTGGTGAGATGAAAAAGAGCAGCGTTGTGCACAGGTGGCGCACGGCTTGAACGGTGCTAACGCGGGTGATGCGGTGAGTGCTGGAAGATTCTTTTGATGTAATGGCTGGCGTAGCTCTTGTGACACTCACAGACATGTTTCAACGTGTACGTTAGGCGTGCGTCAGGTTTATTGCGCATGAATAAACGAATCGGCGGTGTAGCATGCGGTAGCCGCGGTAGCGAAGCGAGCGGTGGTAGCGGCAGGTGTTGCGGGCGAACAGACGAGGCGGCAGCTGCGGGCACTGTGGCAAGCGCTCGGCCGGCGAGAGAAGTGTGACGTGAGCGTGCACTGCGAAGGGAGCGTGGTGTCAACGTTCAGCAGCAACGTGACCCACTTGGCACCGCTTCAACACTTGCGGCGAGGGGAGCGCGTTTCGGTGCGTTCGTACTGACGCACGTACGTATGGCATTACACAAGCAAGTTAAAGAGCTGCTTCACATCTAAAGGTCGCTAAGGTTGAACATAATGACATTGTGTGTTTAGAAAAAATGTTCGACGATTCAGAGTACATGTACTCTACTTTTGTAGAGCATTAAGCTGTCCCAGCTCAAGAATTTATGGCAAAGTTTGTGTTTAGAGGAGATGTTCGACTATTTAGAGCGCGATCTTGTGTCTACACGAAAAGTTTAACGATTTCGAGTACATAATACTGAACTATGGGAGTGCACTGAGACATCTTGGTGTGTGTTTAAACAAAGTGTTTAACGATTTAAAGTACGATGGGAGAGCAATAAATAGGTAGTCCCAATGCGGCTGACAAAAACCAGAAGAAAGTGTGGTGGTTAGAAAAGTGCTTTACTATTTAGAGTACTTGGTACTCTACTAAAAGAGAGCAGAAAACCATCCAGTGGGCGTAGGCCTCGCATTTGATGAGGCCGCGTAGAGAAAAAAGTAAGTAATGATATAGAAAAATGGCAGCATATCCACGGAGTGAATGATGGAGGGTGAGGTGAAGCATTCGTCCGTCCATGCGTCCGTCTGTGTGACCGTCCATGCGTCTGTTCGTGCGCCCGTCCCTGCGTTCGTTCATGCATCCGCCCCTGCGTCCGTTCATGCGTCCATCCATGCATCTGTCTGTGTGTCCGTCCGTCCATCTATTCAACACTCCAAGTCCCACCATCTCGCATCTTTTTATCATATATTTTCCATATAGAAGCACCGCCATTCAGTGGACATTCCAAGGACTGAACGAGAGGTGGCACACGCACACTTTATTACGGCTTGCGCTTCGGGTCTACTTCCCACCTTCAACCACCTTGAGTTCATGGTATAGGAGGGTTGCACATGGGCGTGGCCCACGAGATGGCGCCAGCGTCGAAGAGGCAACGCATCCATCTTTGTGGTCTCCCTCCCTGCCGCCGCGGGCAAGCAGTCGCATAACGTACACTAGTACGTGGGTGTTATATGGTACACTCACGGCTGCGCGCCTGTGCAAGATTCCTGACCTGTGCTCATAATGGTGAACTGTGCCTTATTTGGTTGCTACAATCACTCGAGTAAGATGGCTGGTCATGACAATGCGTCTGATGTCGGCTTTTTTTTTCACGCCTAAAATGATTGTAAACCAATAGAAAAGGTTTGAATGGTTCAGCCACACACTATGCTGCGTGTGCGTTAAACATTTCATTTCCGGTAAGTGTTCAGAACCTATGCAACATCATAGAGGCTCGATTTTGTGGTGAAACACTTGGGTTTTCGCGACGTGCACTATAAAGCTTTGTCTACGCAGCAAGAGACGAGCGCGCGGACTACGACCGCGATCGCTGCTTATCACCGGTATCATTCAGGTAGGTGTGGCGTGTTACTGATTTCGGTGTGTTAGTAAACAGTCATCGACGCAGTGCGTTCTCGTTTACCCATGCTTTAAAGAGCCGTGCACATTAACGTCGATCAGTTACAATCGGAGACCGTATGTGATTTCTGGGTGCGCAACTGCCCAACGCGCGTGATTGGACCTTGCATCAGAGAGCATTTTTGATTGCAAGCGGCTTGGGCTCAACCATGAACAAACTATGCCAATTGTATCACCTCACATGCTCTTGCAAATGGTGAAGCCCTTCCACACAAAGAGTTCGGGAAACGACACCACCGCGGTGAAAAAAAATATTTGTCCGAACACTGAGCAAGAGGAACCAGTCTTGTTTCCGTCGACGACGTGGCGGCTGTCTCCGAGGTCTCTAACTCGATGCTGTTGGACCCATCCGCTAGTGACATAGTTGTGGGCGTCCATCAATTTACAGGCTTTAAGCTCGTCCCTTGTTGCAAAGCTTGTGCCGCCAACAAGGTGGTCCTTAATGTCCGTGAGCTTGATGCGGGATTAACACTTCACATCCCACACAGCTTCTTCGCTGTTGAAGTCGAACAGGTCGATATCCGCTGCAAATGTGAACCTTATGTTCGTAGCGAAGTTTCGCCGGACTTCGTAAGTCACGCGCGTAAGCACTCAGTCGAATTTCACCACGTTTGTACCGTACGTAGCGGCACGCACACAACCTCTTACTGCCGCTCGCCGCTTCAAAAAGGGCGCGCTTAGACCACTGACATGGCGGTAGAGGCAAATGCCGCTAGCGCCTCAAGCGGATGACGTCACGTGCAACCCTCCTATATACTAGTTCACTGTATTCATGGCACTGCGGCCCAATGCTCGCTAAACCTTTCTAAAACTAAGGAGGTTACGCCCAGGGAGTATAACATCGCAACCTTTTCCTGTCAGATAGTGCTCAATGTACATGCCAATGGCTGCTAATGGTGATCGCAGCCTGCGCGTTAACTAAAAGCCGAATGCTCCTGTCTCTCATTCCCCATTAGCAGCCATTGGCATGTACATTGAGCAATATTTTTTATTGTTAAACAACGCACTGAAGAAATCTCTCACCGGCACCACCTTCGAGGTCAAATGTTATACCTATTTCGGGTATGTGCCACTGGTTGTTACGTACTACGAGGGACGCACACGTCACGCCATAAGGAGCTGCCTCTTTGCTTCACATATAAAGGGACGGCTTAATGCTCTCCCGTAGTCGAGTACAAAGTACTATAAATCGTCAAAATATTTTTCTAAACATAAGGAGCTTCGCCCCTAATGCTTGGTATTCTACAATAAAGAGCTGAAAGCCGTACCATGAGTCCCACATTTCACGAGACCGCGGCAACAGAATCATCGTAAAAGAGGGTTTAGAAAAACTGTTGAATGATTTAGAGTACTTGATACTCTACTATGGGAGAGCAAAAGCGGCGCATCAGCACCAGGTTTATATAGCGTCGTGTGTTTAGAAAAAGTAGAGAACAATTTAGAGTACTAGGTACTCTACTATGGGAGAGCGCAAAGCCGTCCCGTAAGCCTGTAGAAGTGGTTAACTATTTGCAGTACTCGTACTCGTTGTTTAGAAAAAGTTTATTTACAGCATGTATGGAACACGTAAGCCTCGGACGGTCTTTAGTACGTAAAGGACGTTCATCACCTCTCCCGCTTCCTGTATCCTACTGTATATAACCTCTAACACCGTTCAACCTTTCATCATTCGTGCGTACGTAGTATTCCTCTAGTAACTGCGACTGGTGAGCATTTTGCCATTGCTTTTATTTCATTTCATGCTCGACGTGTGACCTTTAACCTATGAACATAGATCATTCATAAATAAAAAAGTGTACTACATATAACTTTACACATATATTTGTCACACTTTGTCGGTTTCTTTTCAGCTGTTTAATACGTGTGACGTGATTGCACATATGGCCAAATTCATCGACTTCGACTAAGTTCTTACACTCTTTTAGATGCGAAGCAGCTCATAGCCGAGTTCAATCCGGTGTGTGTGATCTCGCTTACTGCGCATGCGCAACAACTGACCCGAGCCCTGCGAGAACGCGCTCACGCGATAGCGCGTTCGGGCCCGTGTGCGCGGCTGGGTAGGACGCCGTGGCCTCTCCCCCTTACACTCTCTCAGCAATCACGTGATGGCGTCGGGGAACGAGATTCTGCAGACGCGCGATGAACGCGCGCGCTCCCGCGTGGCGTGCTCCAACAAGAGTTCGGGACGTATAACAACAGAAACTGCAGTGAGTTAATGATGTGCTCCATCCTGTAACACTTTGTGAGCATGTTCAGAAAATGCTGCCGATCGGTTATAAAGGCTCCCGAGAACGCGCGAGCCAAATATTATAGCGCAGCACGCGGCCTGGAATTCACATTCAAATATTGAAGTCAGCTGAAAATTGCTTCCTCTTCTCTCGACAAATGACGGAAGATGCTCAAGAATCACTCGTAGAAAGTCGTCTATCAGCCATGTTGAACATGGTGGGCTCGGTTGTTTGAGAGATCGCCGCGGGAGGCTGCGACTTGTCCACGCGAGCGTGCGCGATCCCACTGAAATATCCCACTGAAAAAGCCGCGTGTTCGAAGAAAAAAAAACGGAAATAAGTGCTCAAGGTCACGAGGCGCACGTGACGCATTTTTCTGGGCGACGCTCCTTAAGTCGTGCGTCCGCGATGTATGTAGTAGTAGTAGTAGTGCGTCGTAGTAGTAGGTAGCCACCTCCACGCCCGCACTAGAGAAGCGGCACGCGTACACTCATTTTAATTGAAGAGTAAACCCGCGCACATTAATCTCAAATAAAAAGATAGTTGTTTCTGATTAAATATTTCACAGAGACGAGTGTTCATGACTTAATCTTCAATAAAGTATGCCTTGAACTTGATGCTTAATAAAAAAACTAGTATCAGAAGGATGCACATTGAGCACTATCCGACCAAAAAGGGTTACCACGCTTCAACTTGCTGTGTAACCTCGTTAGCTGCAAAAAAAATTGCCCGCAGCTTCCCTCGGGGGAACACTGAGGAGGATGCGGAGTATATAATTGGTTAACGGGGTGTTAAAGTGCGACTTACTTGGGTCGATGGCTAAATTGGTTAACGTGGTTGTGAAATGGGGTGTTAAATTGCGACTTACTTGGGTCGATGGCTAAATTGGTTAACGTGGTTGTAGGAGGGGGTGTTAAATGAGTGAACACGTACACACGTATGCGAAAGGGCGGCGCTGGTCGAAGGGACGTCGATCATTGTGTTTGTGGATTCGTTGGAATTCATTTCACCGCGACCTTGGACGTCGACGCGCCGTACAAACCAACCGACGAGCGGCAACTGAGCGAGCGAGCGCCGACCTTGAGTATATATACAGCGCGACGGCGCATGCACTGTCAGCTGTTGAATGTTCTCGAAGCGCGACGGCGCATGCGCGTCCACTGGAGAATCGGGAGAATTGTAGAATGTTCTCGAAGGGGAGAAGCGCGCGCGGCACAGATGGTGGGTGACGGTGCATGCGCGCGTCAGCTGTCGAACGCGGTGTGTAGAGGAGGAAGGGTGCACAGATGGTGGAGGAGTGAAGCGCGCGCGGTGTGTAGAGGAGGAAGGGATGCACAGATGGTGGAAGAAGGAGGAGGAAGCTTGCGGACGGTGCCGCACTACAAGCCTCGAGTATTAGATGCTCCGCATCTAAAAGGTTTAGCCATACAGTTTCTTAATATACACTAGAGGAAACTCTGGCGCTATTGTCTATGGGAGCTGCAACGAACGGCGCCTCAGCGAGCACGGGAATGATGGGTAGTACACACATTTGTCTTATCTTCGTACTTCTAGCCTGCTTTTGGCTTCGTGTGTGTTCGTGTGGCTTGGAGCTGTTTTCTCACGAAAAAAAATCGGCAAATGCTCAGCGGTTGTGCTTCCCCACCTTACTTTTTAGTCTTCGTTTTCAAATCGGGTCACGAAGTTAAAAAGGGTTCGTTGTTTTCTTTGCAACAAGACCGAAACATAGCAATAAACGAAACCACAAGTGCTATTCGCCACCTGCAAGTACGGAGACTAGGCAAATCTGTGTACTACCCATCATTCCCATGGTCGCTGAACGATCGCAGCGCCAGATTCCCGTCTAGTTAAATTTAGAAAAACTCTATCGGTTTAGCGAGTGTTTTGCCATAGAGTCATGAATTAGCGGCGGGGAAAGGCGGAAAGTAGAGATGAAGCGCACACCGTTAGGAAGTGCGCGCGTGCCGCTTCTCTAGTTTTGCCGTGCCACCTCTCGTTTAGTCCTTGGAATGGCCGCTGAATGACGGTACTTCTATATCATGAATATATGATGAAAGGATGCGAGATGGTGGTACTTGGAGTGTTCACTAGAGAGACCGACAGACGCACGGACGGACGCATGGACAAACGGACGGTCGCATGGATTAACGGACGCACTGACGGATGGACGAATGGACGGTCGCATGGATGCTTCGTCCCAGCCATCATAATGCGCTGCATGAATATGCTGTGATTTTTTTCCTTCCCCTACCATGCCTCCCTGCTTAGCTTACAGCGCTTTTGTCGGGACGAGACAAGATAGAATGCAATCGCAGCATGCGACAAATCGTTGTAACTCCACTCGCACTGGACGGATTCTGAAAGTTTTTGCGGCGTTGAATGTGTGAGGTGATTAGCTCTTCCAGTGAATTCATTACACGGTTACTTGAAAAGGTGTTTCTGGACCCCTTTAAGTCTACCCATGCGCTGCTTCGCATGCTACTCATGGTTCCATTTAATGTGAGATGGTGCAGTTTTCCACCGTAAGCAGCGAAAGAGCTCCTTCTTTATCTATGATGATATGTGTTGTTAGGAGCCAAGCTATATACTTAGACCCTCGCCACCGTCAGAGATCCCCGCCGCATCATCGCTCCTTGCTCTCCGAAGAACTATCGACGCTGCAGTTGCATCTTGCATACGGATCCTTCATGTGCACGCCACCTATCCTGGATAGGGTGCCATCATGTGCGCCTCACCTCCCGGAGGCAGCGCGCACTCGTAGACTCCCTAATCTTGCATCATCCCTAACGCGTTCGCAAATCACGCACGGAGTGCGAAGAGAGAGAGCACGGAGAAACGTGCAGCACGTCGCAAGCGCCCATTCCTCGCTCGTCTCAGCTCGCTCCGGCATGCGCGTCGCCACCACGATTAGCTTCGGCAAAGCGCCATTGACAGTAACGATGCGCTGCCGTATCCGATCTCGCAGGACACAGCAAGTAAAGCTGAATGGAACAGCAGCGCCGTAAGTTCACGCGTCAGCTGCGTGTGCAGGCTCGCGAGTGGAGCTGCGAAATGGTACTGGTTCGAAAAACGTTGTCCGACCCTACCGCCTTCCTCAAAGCCATCAGCGAGAACAGGCTTATGGAAGTTTGCGTCCCATTGCTACGCAGATCCGCTCATCGGTTGTATTCGTACACAAAACAACTGCTAGTTTTCAATGACGGAAGGACAGCTGATGTTCACTGAGCTCGAGGATATGACATCGGATGTGCACAATCATTGTTTTAACTGGCCATATACGGACCTGAAATTCTGTGCACGAAGAGGCACAGAATATATAAATATCAGAGTCATTAGAGTGGTGTGAAATGAGTGTAGTGAGAATTACTGGCAAGTTGCCGTAGTAATAAAAATATGAGGATAGGATATTAGCATAATATACCGCGCTGGGGTCCGAGTGCCACGAGACAGGTGCTTTCTATAATGCAGCTACCACTGAGTTTGTCGAATTTCAGTGTCGTATTACGTGTGGATTTGTCTTAGAGAAGCAAAACAACTCACATGCAGCCGCACAGTGGCTAGCTACGTCGTGGACGTCATGTTTGTTTTCGAATAAGTGGCCTACAGAGGGGTGGTGATTCCTGAGAAATGAAAGTCAAAGGAAGGCATTCTTGCAAAGAGAACAATAACTGTATTTTACCTAAGACCAAAAGCAACTGTATGAATCTCATCGTAAATAAAAAAGCGGCATTTATTTAAGCAATAAAAGAATTTTCAGTAAAACCAAGTTCTATTTTTTTCTTTTGACGAGGTAGGAAGCATGTGCTTTGGTTGTGTAGTTTCTACAGTGCTCTAAAAAAACATTTCACCTGGTGAAGCACACTGGTGGCAAAATATTTAGATAATTAGTTACACACTAATTAACTTTATTTACTGAAACTCACAAAAAAACACTCGTTCATTTTCTTTCCTGGATTGTAGTACTGAGTGCCTTGGAATTATGCGATGCGAATTTCACGCATTTCTGAGTGTCCACCTAAATTCGTGACTTAAGGGGTTATAGTTCTTCCTCTAGAGACACTCGGGTGATATCCGTGTATTCGTTAGCCTACTTCTGCAAACCGTTCCAGATAAGCGAAAAACGCAACCTCATTTCACGTTTCCCGTCGGGCGAAGCGGGTATTCTTCATTTTGCACAAGGTTGTGAAAAATGGTGTTACCCGCGGGAGTGAAACATTTGAAGTCTTGTGGTGAACGACAGAAGATAAATGCTTTTTTAGTCACAAAATCGCTTAGCGAAATGCGTCGTGCTTTCGTTACACGCCCCGACATTGTCTCGACTTTTCCGCGGGGAAAAAATAAAGTTTTCTTGCCCATAAGTTGATCGATCACTGTGCAGTACATTAGAGTGAGAAGCGTCTGCTTGAAGTTCCGAGAAAGCGCTGCACCCGTTCAAGTCAGCCCATACAGCCAACCATTACATGTAGATAGCGCTGCTATCGCGCGAGGTTAAAAGAGGTTGCCCAATAGATCGAACAGCAGTGGTGACCACGCAGTGGTTATCAGTGAGAACTTTGCTATTCTTTCGGGTAAAGACCGGGAAGAGTGTGGGCGTACTTTTCTTTTTCGTCGATTTATTTATACCCTCTTTTTTTCGTGCAAAGTTCATGAACTATAACTTCCACTCAGATAAGACACAAAATCTATCACATTATTTCTATTGTTACCACGTACATCTTTCCCACTGCGATGACAAAGGAAGGGTGGCATTCACAGGCAGTCGTTCGGACTACCTTACGGTCGTTATCAAAAGCTGAGACGCTTGTTTTACTTTATTTCACCTGTTTAGAACCCCGTTTTTCTTCAACAAGGGCAGATAAGTTTATTCACCGATGTAATTCCTTCACCATTGATTTAGTACGATACAGTACCAAGTATTCATAAATCAGAAATCTCTTGAGGCGGGTGGAATGGCATATACTGCAGTGGAAGCTCAGCGCAACACATCTTTCCCGTTTCCAGCTATGACGTCGTTGATGGAACAGATAAGCGTGCCCTTCACCTTTATTGATCGTCGCTTCATTCAAACAGTAGAAATATCTAGTGTTCTTCGTTCCAAAACCACGATATAATTAGGGAGGACGCCGTAGTGGGGGCGCCGTAAATTTCGGCCATCTGGTGTTCTTGAACGTGCACTGGCATTGCACAGTACACGGGCCTCTGCCATTTTGCCTTCACCGAGATGCGACCTCCACGACCGGGATCGTAGCCGCGACTTTCAAGTCAGAAGCCAAGCTTCATAAGCACTGATCATAAGCACACTTCCGTCATGTATTTCAATGTTGTGATACAGAAGGCGACGTATTTGTAGCTCACATGTCCAACCGCAACCTAAGTAATAAACCAACGTATTGGGAGCACAGATGAAGCAGTTCAAATGCGTAGAATAAGGCGACTCCCATTGCGAATCGTCTTCAAGCTGTCAACCGTAGATTAAGAGTTGGCCACTGGTACTTCTTGTGGTAGACGGCTGGGTAAGTCAGGGAACAAACGGGTGTTAAAGGCTTCTCAGTCAAAATCAAGACGAACAACTTGACACGGCCAGGGCATGTAGCGCGACGGCGAAATAGCCCCTAGTCATTAGGAGCAACCATCTAGATTTCAAGAGAAGGCAAGCACGTGGGTGGAAGCATAAGGTAAAGTGGGCAGATGAGATTAAGAGGTTTGCGGTAATAACGTAGCCGAAGCAAGCACTGGGCCGGGTTAATCGGCGATAAGTGGGAAAGCTCTTAGCCCTCCAGTATAGGAGTTGCTCGGCTGATGATGGTGATATGATGTCTCCTATATGATGCTACAAGTGAAGCACATAAAACTTGTTGCTGTCAGTGTTTAGAACCCCTCTACGGCAACCCAGGATGCGTGAGAGATGAGCAATTTATATACGATTGCATGACGCGCGCATCCATGAAGTGCACTCGATGCTGATCTGGACGAGCGTTTACGGCATTCTCTTACCATCAAAACGCGTGCTCCCCGACGGGCAATCGCGACCTATACCTCACGGTTCGTATAGCGATGTTACCGCAACTATAGAGCTTCAGTGTAAGGAGCAGGCCGTATCATATACAGGTTGTCCCACACAACTTGAGCCAAGAATTTGAAAATGAAAGAATTGAAGTGGCGAATCGAACCAAACGCGTACTACTCGTACTAGCCTGTAGGCACTCAGGCTAATATTTTTATTTCTCCCCATTCTGAAGAAAGCCTATAGCAGCATTATAGCAGTGCGCTCGCGGTCCGTCACACGGCTTCTTTTCACATTCCACGGGCTTTCTTTACAACGTGGAAAAAATAACAGCGCGAGGACGTATCGTACAGGAAACAGTTTAGTCGGTGGTTTCTGTAATTGCTCTACATCTCAGTGTTCATATTTCGAGTTTCCAGTGCATAGTTTAAAGATTAGGTAATTAAAGTTAATTAGTATGGATATAAATAAAAAAAGAGCCCGAGTACCTACAGGCTAGTACGAGTAGTATGCGTTTGGTTCGATTCGCCTCCTAAGTGCCATTCACATTCAAATTCTTGGCTTAATGCGGCGGCTGCATTTCCGATGGAGGCGGAAATGTTGTAGGTCCGTGTGCTCAGATTTGGGTGCACGTTAAAGAACCCCAGGTGGTCGAAATTTCCGGAGCCCTCCACTACGGCGTCTCTCATAATCATATGGTGGTTTTGGGACGTTAAACCCCACATATCAATCAATCAATCAATTAATCAATCAAATTCTTGGCTCAAGTTATGTGGAACACCCTGTATACGAAATGCTTTCAATAATATAGCATATACGGGTCTTAACGCGCCACAATCACGGCGTGATATTGAAGCGCGCCGTAGAGGAAAGCTCAGAAATTTCGACTCTCCGGCGTTCTTCAGAGAGTACTTACAACGCGAAGAGCGTGAACCTTCCGCATTTCGACTCCATCGAGGTT
Organism: Rhipicephalus annulatus; assembly: GCA_013436015.1. Classification (NCBI taxonomy): domain Eukaryota; kingdom Metazoa; phylum Arthropoda; class Arachnida; order Ixodida; family Ixodidae; genus Rhipicephalus; species Rhipicephalus annulatus. Next base: position 65,633 of record WOVY01014026.1, read on the forward strand.
CGACCGTCGAGGCTAGAATCGTACCCACGACCTTCTGGTTAGAAGTCGAGCACTGCGACATCCCGTGTAGTGAAACAAAATCAGAGACCAACCATCGTAACAATAGGAAGAAGCAAACTGCAGTAATAACTCCAAGATTTTGTGTTGTTCGTTTACTTTACTAACAAGACACGAACGCGAGCCAGCGAAGCAAAGGGAAAAAACTTCGGCGACCTTTGCTTCCTCTTCGTGCTGGTGACGAGACTTGCGAGAGTCGTCACGAAGAAGAAGAACGGGACAAAAAGCAAGAACAACTATAGAGATGTGCACGCAGGCGTTCATCTCGCAAGCTAGAACCGGAGCTAGAGGGTTCCCACGTCCAGCTTCAGCCCGGCAAGTCGGGGAAAAAAATGACGTCTTGTCACGCGTCACCGGGTTTCTTATCGAACATGGGACAAAGGGACGCTGTACGTTAGGGCCCAGAAAGGGAGGCGTGATAACGGGACGGGCTACGATATAGATAAAAGAGGGTGGGGGAGAGAGGAGCAACAAGCGACGCCCGTTGACGACGTCGTGACGCTTCGAAACCCGAGGACAGAACACGAACGGCGCACAGAAACGGCTGCAGCTGCTCGCGGGACTCACAAATATCGGGACAAGGGCGAAACAGTCTTCCGCGCTGCCGTCAACGTGGCCTTCCCATTCTTTCTCGTACGTAGCGTCAGCTCTTCTTGCGATTTGTAGTGATTCCCCACGAGCTTTTTTTTTTTTGCTCTGTGTGTGAACAGTTTCTTTCTTTTTGCATCTGCTTGCCTCCAAACAAGGCACTCCTGCCAGCTCTGTTTTGATCCAATCCCTTTCGTGACCAGCCCAAAGCTTGCGAGGCGAAGCGGGATAAGTTTTGTTTCAGCAAGCTTTGCGGGGATTATCGAGAAAAGAATGCGAGAAAGAGGACCATAGTTTAGTGGAGGATGTGCTAAAAATAGGAGGAGTTCTCCTTAAAATAAAAAAGAAATTGTTGCATCACGGATTATTTTTCGAACGGAGTGTGTGTCAATCGTAATTTCTAAAGAAAGAAAGCTGTTAACAACAGTTTAGGTCATTAGCATAGTTTGAAAATTTGGAGAAAAGATTGAAATTTATATTCAAAAGCGAGCAAAAACGCCAAATTTCAACAAGTGTGGTTTTTGGCTGCATAGAGCCATGTATCTTCACCGTACGAACAGACTTCGCTGAATATTCCTGCGACGGCGGAGACTAACTTCATATCTCCATGGGAGACGTGTAAGATCAGTTTGGCTCCTTTATGTTTTCACTGTAGTTGTAGTTGTTCTTATACGGCAACAGAGCTACAGCATAACTCACCTCTTTCCCGTATTTCCGCACTACTAGTATTATTACGCACGCACTGTCCCTATAAGTGCGAACTGTGCATGCTCGTTAAAAAACAACATCTCGTATTGACAGCTAGTTTTCACCCCTGAATAACTCATACGCAACAAAAAAAAACGACAGTGCTGTAAAACAAACAGCTTGTTTACCGCCTTATTCTTAAAATGTTTGCCCAACGGCCTCGTTCATTGTACAAACCGAAAAATGAACTGCAGCATCTGATATACGCACTCTTTATTTTTTCAAACAAAATGCACGTGAGATGTTCGATTGAGGCGAGAAATTGTTAGACATAACGTACGGAGGTTAAGGTTTATGCTTGTAATAGTTATCACTCCAGATTATGTCTCCTTCTTTGTTCTCTCACCTTCCTTTCACTTCAGAAAGCTTATCGGCTGACAAAGTTAAGTGTCATAATAGCATCGAGTGTATGTTTTCAGCGCTGTGTCCTCATAATGTAGTAAAAACAAGAAAATCAAAGGAAGCCACTCATGTGTAATGCGACGGTGAAACGACCCCTTGGGTAGTGAGAAGTTGGACAGAGATAAAATTTCTTTGAATAATCGTCCCGTTGCTTGAAGTGAAATCGTAGTTAAACACGAAGCCATAATGAAAACCTGCCCATACACGTGTCAAGCATGACTGCAGCAGCCAGGGCCCTGATGCTGTTTCCTTAATGCGAATGAATTGCAAGATACCGTTTATTTGAGGTACGAATTTGCATTATCTCACTTCTCTCGCTATCCCTCCCCGTCATCTCGTGCAGCGGCTATAAATTTTGAACACAATAAAATCGTCCATAGAGACATTCGTTATGATAGTAACGGCATTTTTGTTAGACTATTGTCGGTTCAGTCGCTTCGCTTATCGCCCGCCTTCAACTCTCTATAACATAGACAAAGTAAGAGGACTTATTGCGAACTAAAGCGAACTACAAATATATCGAGCGCGAATTGGACGGCCACAGCCGTAGGTCATTTTAGAGGAGCCACGTAGTTATTCCTACCTACCTAAAATAAGCAAAAAAAACCGTTAAAATACACTTCGCGATACACGGTAAAGACAACGATGTGTGCATAGGGCGTGTTTCAGTTTCGCACTTACTAATTATGCGGTGTAATTAGCCGGCAGGCATAGCGGGGCGTCATTAAGAAAATGAGTTCTTTCGTGGGGCGACAGGGCTTTCTTTCATTTCGATAGAAACCGCATGTAGAGAGAATCCCACACCTTTTTCCTTTGTGTGTGTGTGTAGATGAACTGGTGGAGAGAGAGGAGCGGAATCAAAACCTCTGTTTGATATGCAAACGGTGTCTCGGACTCATCTTCTTTGGCACGGTGTGCCAAACGACACGGTCGTTCTTGATAACAAAAAGGTGATTGTTCCGTAAATTGAAATAAAATAAACGTTGAACACTTATCTCTACTTAGAATATATTTTCAGCAAGTGAATTCGCCCGTTGCATTGGAAAAAAAAATGGCGCTTTCATTCAGCGGAAACTTTAGTCAAGAATAAAATTCTTCACCAATAGGAGAAACGGCCCCGGCTCCGGTGCTTTAGGTCATTTCATTATCCCGTTTGAGTACCAATAACGAAAGTTTTAACACACTTTTTTTGTTAGGAGTTGCGTGCATGTATGCCAACATTGCCATGTATATTACAGCAATGATGTATTCATTGAAACGTAGTGATGTTTGTCGTGGTACATAGATGTGCAGAGGTGTGTGTGCCCTTATTGCTGGCATGTTATGAAGCCTTTGTTTTCTGTTCATAATGTAAATAAAGTTTTTCTAAACAGGCTCGGACGCGGTAATTTGTACTCCGTACTTAAATGTACGAAACAGCCTTCTTCCTCTCGCAGTTTTAGCAACATCTGCAACAACTCGTCTCTCCCCTTTTTTCTGTTTACCTTACTTCCTTTCTTCACTCTCACTGTCCCTTTAGTCCCCATTCTTCCGTGAGTGTATCGATTGAGGCGTCCTCAAACGAGAGACGTATCCTGCCCTTCCCACTCCATTTTTTTACCTTCCTACCTTTCTCTAAAGAATGGAGTATAGATCTTAGTTTAAGCATGCGAGAGTCATCAGCGCCGCCCGTACCCATTATGGGGAGTGTGAAAGTCTTTTGTTTCATGTTGGCATCCCGTACCACAAGATCTTAATACGAGCCGGCAGCTGGCCGGCAATCCATCGCATACTACCTGAAGGCATGAAGTCTGCCAACACGAGACTCTCGCTATGAATTAAATGAAGAAGCGGAAACATCAAAGGCTCATTGTTTGTTACACACACTATTAATTAGAACAGGCAATAACAGATTATTGTCTTCTAGTTCTCATTAATAAACAAACATGACGATCTGTGGCTTAGCACATAGAAGATCACGGGAGGATACGGTCTCAAGATATACTCACTCAAAGCAATAGTCACCCAATTTCCCCAAAGCTCTCCGGTCGACATTCATCGCATCTGTCTCCATGCGCCCAGGCAACGGAAGAAGTGACGCCAATTTCCCCGTGTCCTAATTCGGTCCGTTCGCGCCTTCGGTGGCGAAAGCTAATATGTGGCGAGATACCGTGTTCCCATTTCCCGGTCAACGGCAGACACATTCTTTTTTTTTTTCTCTTCGCCTTTCACGAACAGCAGGTGAGTGTTCCGTGGCACCCCAAGTAGGTCGAACTCCCCGTTACGGCATCTCGTCATCACACATCGCGAGACCACTGCGTGCAGGCCACGCACCAAAGCATGCGGGAAACCAAGAGCCCACACATATGCCTTCGCACATATGCGTCCACGTGTTGCTTCTCGAAGGCACATATGCCTTCGAGAAGTAACACGAGCACGTGGGCACACACAGCGTTACTGGAGCACAAACATGTGTCTTAGAAGACAAAAACGGATGAAAAGGCTATCCTGGCGAAGTGGGTCACTCATACGACAACAGCTCAGGGTAATGTGGCAGTGATTGAGACACGTGTGTCAATAGCTCTTTTTCGTAAGCTAAGCGGCCTCGATGAAACACCAAAAGAACCATGGAAACGGAAAGATTTCTGTGCAAACGGTGACTGAAGATGTCTTCTTTCTGTAAATAAATTAAGCCCACGACACGGTTCGTGGCGTTTGAAAACATTTGCCTTTTTTTCGGGGACGTTTTTCAGAAAGTTCTCGACTGCATTGACAGTCTGTTAGCACATAGTCTCAAAGGCGGTTGGGCCCCCAGTTTTATTCGGTCACATCAAAGTACCCGAAATAGTCGTCTATTATAATGGTCGCCTTGTTTCCTCTAGCTTCAACTTGAGAAGAAAAAATGGCAACATATCCACGGAGTGAATGATGGATAGTGGGGCGAAGCATCCGTCCGTCCATTCATTCTTGCTTCCGTCCATCCATGCGTGCGTCTGTGTGGCCACCTGTGCGTCCATCCGCCCATCCGTGTGTGCGTCTGTTCGTGCGTCCCCACGTTCATCTGTGCGTCCATCCCTGCTTTCGCCCATGCATCCACTCCTGCGTCCGTCCATGCGTCCATCCGTCCATGCAGCCATTCGTGCGTCTGTACATGCATCTGTCTGTGTGTCCGTTCGTCCACCTATTCAACACTCCAAGTACCACCATCTCGCATCTTTTCATCATATATTCCTCTTATAGAAGCACCGCCATCCAGCGGACATTCCAAAGACTGATCGAGAGGAAGGCACACGCACACTTTCTTACGGCTTGCGCTTCATGTCTACTTCCCACCTTTAACCACCTCGAGTTCACGGTATATTCTAGTTCACTGTATTCATGGCACTGCGTCCCAACTGCTCGCTAAACCTTTCTAAAACGTAGGAGGTTACGCCCGGCGAGTATAACATAGCAACGCTTTCTTGTCTTCTGTGCGTTTTTGAACTATAAAAAATTTGCAGCGTGCGCGTTAACTAAAAGTCGAATTCTCCTGTCTCTCATTCCCCCTTAGCAGCCGTTGGCATTTACATTGAGCACTATCTTTAATTGTTCAACAGCGCACAGAAGAAAGCTCTCACCGGCACCACCTTGGAGGTCAAAATGTTATACCTGTTACACCCTACTACAACGGCTACGAGGGACGAACAGGTGCCGCTATAAGGAGCTTCGCCCCTAAAAATAATATTCTCTTCCAATGAAGTAGCTTTCGGGCAGCGCAAGCCATTGATGCCACTGAACACTGATACTTCGCCACGTAAGAAAGTCTATAGCGTTGAGCTCATTTTGAATCAGCTTTTAATTTGTATGTACCCTCTCCTCAGTACAATACAGTCAAACGTTTATTTCATTAACATCCTGCCATCTTCCTGTTTTTCTCTCTCTTAAATCAAGGCACTTAGTATGGGGTACCTCAAGGCATAATGCGAATAGACGAGAAAGTTGTTTGTACGGCGGCCTCGTCAACTACAGTCTATTCCACCAGAAACTCAGCAAGTTCTGTAAAGTAAGTATTAAAGTTGCCACTAACCTGATGAAGTCGGTTGCATAAGTAACATTGCCACAATGTCCGGGGTTATTAGGCAACACTGAAAAATACTTTTCCGGCGCTTCAACGAGGCGAAGATGAAAAATGAAAGAAATATCAAGAAATGTGTGCCCATATGACAACTTTTGTACTCACCTGTGTAGGGCTGTATATATGTATATATGCCATTTTCTTTTGTTTAATTATCTATTCGTAACAATCAAGTGGAAAGGGGTAGCCGTCACCAAGTTACGGTGACAACCCATTCGTTTATTTTTCTATTTCGATAAAAAAAGATAATTCCAAAGGCTGAACCCGTTCTTTAAAACTTCATCTTTTTAAGACTGTTTGAGACTAAACCGCTGATTTCCGCCAATCAAGGAACTTTTGACCTTCTTACACATGCTATCGAAAAACGTCAGGTAAATATTCAGATGTGGCTGAACACGAGCCTTGGTTACAACGCTTTATGTCCTCATATGTCGCTACGGGCGCCATGTCAGCATTCTAAAGGACAGGGTTTGCAAACACGCGCACAAGAAAGTCTAGACACCACGAACACAAACTTTAATTTTTTTTTTGCTGTGCCCGTCTTTTGGAATGAATGCCCACCAACTGGCTCAGCTATCTATCATTCTAAACGAGAAAATCTCCTTAGCATTTGCATACAGTAAGACTTGATTCATATGTCAATTTATCCACGAGTGAACTCTGCCTAAACCAGTGTAACGTCATGTAAAAAACTCTCTTTACCATATACTAAGCAATACAACAAAACCAGACCACGTGGATGTTAGAAATATCTGACAATAAATGTATCTTTTTCTATAGGTTGTGCCGCGAGAAAACTGGATTTCGGGTAATTACTCAGTTGTTTGGGACGAAAAATCGCCACACAAGAGCAACCATTCACGAGGCTTAGGCACCCCTTTCTGCAACTTTGTTTCAGCCGTGTCGCCTTACAAAGAAGCCCAGCTTTCTCTACAGTTCACCTAAACAAGCCTCAGCAACACAATTTTCTTCTCCACACTCTTTGTTTTTTTTTTGTAAAGTTGACTTCTCCCCAAAACAAAATGTTAAAGGCAGAGCACGCTTTACAAGCGCATTTTGTACAATGAATTGTGTTTCAGTGTTTTATACGTCGAAATCGTTAGGTGAGCGAAACGCATAAATGACATACAGATCTTTTAGGGGCGAAGCTGCTTAAGGCGTGGGTCTGCACATCCTCCGATGTTGTACGTAGCCTCCGGTGGCACATACCCGCTCTAGAGCGGGTATGTGGTATGTGCCACAGGGGATGCGAGATGGGAGATGGTGGTACTTGGAGTGTTCACTTGATGGACGCGCGGACGGACGCATGGACGGACGCGCGGACGGACGCATGGACGGACGGGCGGATGGACACAGACAGACAGACAGACAGACAGACAGACAGACAGACAGACAGACAGACAGACAGACAGACAGACAGACAGACAGACAGACAGACAGACAGACAGACAGACAGATAGATAGATAGATAGATAGATAGATAGAATAGATAGATAGATAGATAGATAGATAGATAGATAGATAGATAGATAGATAGATAGATAGATAGATAGATAGATAGATAGATAGATAGATAGATAGATAGATAGACAGACAGACAGACAGACAGACAGACAGACAGACAGACAGACAGACAGACAGACAGACAGACAGACAGACAGACAGACAGACAGACAGACAGACAGACAGATAGATAGATAGATAGATAGATAGATAGATAGATAGATAGATAGATAGATAGATAGATAGATAGATAGATAGATAGATAGATAGATAGATAGATAGATAGATAGATAGATAGATAGATAGATAGATAGATAGATAGATAGATAGATAGATAGATAGATAGATAGATAGATAGATAGATAGATAGATAGATAGATAGATAGATTCAATGTCGCCGATGTTCGCTAAGAAATGCTTCGCATTTAAAATGATCTGGTCTCGCCCACAGCCCCGAGATAAAATCCTAGCTACGCCCGTGGTATTTACTACAAGTATGGCTGAACTCCCCTGCCATGTACACCATGTATGCAAAGGAGCAGCGAATAAACGCTCTAAATTTAGTAAATTATTTTTCACTGAACTAAAATCGGGACTTCGTTTCAAAAGTCAGATACCACATGAACTTTAAATTCAGAATTATTAAAGGTGATTTAGGTAAATCTCAAGCAAAAAGAAAGGCGAAGTCGAAGACACCTTTCTGAACACGTTAGTTATTTGTCAGTTACCTTTGTGCAAGTCTAGCTGTAATTATTGACTATGAGTACGAGGCACTGTTTTCGTTGCACGCGTGTCACCTACACAACTTGCAAGTTAAGTCGAGAACTGCGCAATTTATATGAAGCGAGAATTTTAATGTAACGGGACAAGGCTTGATAAGGAAGGACATGCGAATCAATAGCACCTTATCCAGCCTTCTTTGGTCGTCATTTACTAAACAATCTTTCCCGTTCTCTGTGTGTGTTTGCAAAGGCGTCTTCTCCTAAAACACCACTGTTAAAGACAAAGCACGCTTTACAAGCACAACTCTTTTTACAAAGATCACATCATTACATTATGTTCGTTTATTTACTACTGTATTGGTGATTATACGCCTACCGTAATAATTATTATGGCCCAGTTTATTCGTTATGTTACAAAGATGATTCATTAGTTCAAATCTGGTGCTTCTGCTGCCACATTAAGGTAGGGCCTAGTCAGGAGGTTAAAGCCCTGCTTTCGCCATACCTCGCGGGCAAACCCTGTATACGTGTATGCCGAAATAAATAAATAAATATATAATTATATAAATAAATAAATAAATAAATAAATAAATAAATAAATAAAACTTGTCTGCGCTATTACTGTCACAGATGACACTGCCTGTCTGCAGAATATTTTATATTATCGCGTTGCACGCGAATAACGGCAAGTGTGCAGAAGTGCGGTCCTCGAATATGCACCGTTCACATACGGGGCATACAAGAAACGGTGCATTTTCCTTATAATTTATTCTTTCAGCCATGCCAATATCTGCGAACACCTGTTGAGATCTGATCTTCTGTAGAGGTCGCTTGTCAGTTCACGTTGTCCCTTTTTATGTGCAGATGCCGTAAGGAAGCTAAGTTGTCGTAAGCTGTCGCCGTCGCTTGGCGTAAAGCAGGCAAAACGGCATTATATCACAGATACCTTTAGCATATTGAGCGCTCGCTCGCACCAAAAGGAAGTATTCTTGCTCTTCTTCTTCGAGTGCCTCGATTATGACGGAGTGCGCACATTACTACTATGGCTAGATAAACGCTACAACACAAACCACATATATGAATTGAAAGAGGAAGCAAGCGACAAATAAAAAAGAGGAAAAGAAAAAAATTGAAGAAGATTACAAATGAACAGAAATAGAGATAAAAAACACAGAAAACTAGAAAAGAAAACTACAAACAAATAATTTTGAACACCTGACCTAAGGTATAGCTATTTGTGGCATCGAAAATACGCGTGTACATTTGCTTCGTGCCAAAAGGCAACAGTGTGCGGGAGAAAGGTCTCTGAATCTGGTGGTCGAGGTGTTTTATTAACTCACCGTGTATGATCCCAGCGCACATGCTATGCACCTCACGAACTCTATCCGCTGCATGTATGAAATTATGCCCTTTCACTCTGCTCATACTTCATAATTGATTGATATGTAGAGTTTAACGTCCCAAAACCACCATATGATTATGAGAGACGCTGTAGTGGAGGGGGCTCCGGAGATTTCGACCACCTGGGGTTTTTTAACGTGCACCCAAATCTGAGCACACGGGCCTACAACATTTCCGCCTTCATCGGAAATGCAGCCACCGCAGCCGGGATTCGAAACCGCGACCTGCGGGTCAGCAGCCGAGTACCTTAGCCACTAGACCACCGTGGCGGGGCGCTCATGCTTCATAAGCCACATATTTAACATGTACGTTGTCATTCTGGCTAACAACCTTTATTTTCTTATTCTCTTATTCTTCGCCATTTGTCTTGTTTGGGCATTTCTTTTATAATAATATTATCACCATGGGATAGCATATATCTTACTCTAACGTACCCTATATATATATATATATATATATATATATATATATATATATATATATATATATATATATATATATATATATATATATATATATATATGAGATATAACAGACAGTAATGTCAAGGAATGTACAGGGGAAGTTATTAGAACCAATGGAATGTAAATAAGAAGAAAGAAAAGTGGATGAAAAAACAACCAGCCGTGAGCAGGAATCGAACCTACGACCTTCGAATAACGCGTTCGATGCTCTAACCACTGAGCTACCACAGCGGCCTTCCCTCCATCCACTTTTTTTGGGTTATATGTGAATTTAGAAGTAGGAGTGACAGTCAGCGCCATCTATAAGCCAAACGGCGAGTGTGAAAACACTCTTATGCGCATCTTTCTTCTTTCTTATTTACATTCCATTGGTTCTAATAACTTCCCCTGTACATTCCTTGGCATTACTGTCTGGTATATCTCATTAATATTGTGTTAAAACACGGAAAAACGAGCTCTTAGGTACACACTTCTTTCCCTCATTTCATTGAACGAGGGTCTCGTACTGGCAGACTTGGTGTGTTTAGGTTGTATAAGAAGGACATTTAATCAGCTGCCCACTCATAATAAATTCACGTGCTACGTGACGCCAAAACATGCGCATAAGAGTGTTTTCACACTCGCCGTTTGGCTTATAGATGGCGCTGACTGTCACTCCTACTTCTAAATTCACATATAAACCCAAAAAAAGTGGATGGAGGGAAGGCCGCTGTGGTAGCTCAGTGGTTAGAGCATCGAACGCGTTATTCAAAGGTCGTAGGTTTGATTCCTGCTCACGGCTGGTTATTTTTTCATCCACTTTTCTTTCTTCTTATTTACATTCGATTGGTTCTAATAACTTCCCCTGTACATTCCTTGGCATTGCTGTCTGTTATATCTCATTAATATTGTGTTAAAACACGGAAAAACGAGCCCCTAGGTATACACTTCTTTCCCTTTATATATATATATATATATATATATATATATATATATATATATATATATATATATATATATATATATATATATATATATATATATATATAACAGTACTTTGTAATATATTCTCATTAGAGAATCATTAGAGAAAAAGAAAAATAAGAAGTCACTGAGAGACTTTGCACGGACCGCATCATGCTGACGGAAATTGTAATAGAGGACGTAAACAGCTACAAAAAAAGTTATTACAAGTTTGTGATTATATTTCCCGCTTCCACCTTGATACCACTATAAACTTACCCCCCCCCCCCCTCTCAAATTGCGGAGGAATAGCGAAACCACACTCTCTAACCCACAGCCTAAAATTGTCGTACACAGCAGACACATTTGACCTCTTGCATATACGACAAGGGTCAAAGTAATATTAACAACATGCTAATCTTTTTTTCTTTGTTTAGCGATATCGTTGTTTCGATGCCCTACAGTCTTATCTTAATTGTGGTAGTGTATCACATCTTTACACAGCGAAGGAGCTAAACCTATACAATTCGCCTGTTTAGCATTCGGTACCTCTTGCCACCTACTTTTGTTTTTCAGTGCACTTGGTTAGCACAAAAAAAATTACGATCGTGCTTCTTTTCTTCTTTTAGCGGTGTTGCAACTGACGTCTGAGCTGACGAGGGATCAGCGTTGCTTTGATCCACAAACAAGTCGCCAAAAGGCTGATCGGCCTATAACCGCCATGTATTGTCCTAGCCGAAAAGTGAGGCATCGTGCCACCACGACGACGTGAGACGACGACATGTGCAACATTTTTCTAGGAAGAGACAGCGAGGGCAGCCGCAAATCGCCCCGCTCATTGAGTGAGCAGTTGGGTGGCCCCCTTTTGAGCTTGGTTACGGTGGCCCTTTTGATGTATGCTGTCCTGAGCTCGGGAACCCTCGCCCGGTGGGACGCACACGACCAGGAAGAGCTACGTTGGTGCCACAGTGCAGTGCAGCGACCACGCCTCAACATTGGACGTTTACTTGGCCGTGTATGCACGTCACCCTCGCAGATTGTATGTGATTCGTGATTGGGCAGTGTCATCTGCACGCGTTCTCCTATCTAAGGATCTAGGGAGAACGTACTCTTTATAATGATCCACCCGGCTCATCCGAGGGCGCGCCACATTTCAGAACTCGCCATGTAGGAGAGCTCACCATGTAGGAGAGCTCATCATGTACGAGAGCTCGCCATGTACATAATGTAAATAAACCCTCTTCAAACCTCCCTTCCTCCTGCCTCCGCATCTTCACCACGGATCTCCGGTGCCTGCAAAGGTCAGTCGTAACAGCGGTAGATACACATATGTCACCTTGGTGCATGCGCAGCCAAATATAGACCGATTCTTGTTATTAATATGCATGCCTGTCTTTCCTTCTTTTTTTCTTTATTATCCTTTCTTTTTTCTTATCTTTTCTTTTTCTTTTATACCTGTGCCTGTAATGTCATGTTCTCCAGTATTCACAGCCCATTAGTGAACGCCGATCTTGTTTTACCGCTAATTCAGGAGCATGTTTTGAGCCGGCGCTTAAAATATCTTTAATAAGTACCGAACCTTATAAATTCAACGCTATATTTATTATTCATGCTTACTTTTTCTTCTGTAAGTGAGGTTGTTGAAATCGATGTGATCGGTGAACTTGCAACAATATTTTTTTCCCTTCACGTAGCTTTCCATCGAGAAGTAAACAATGTCTCGAATGACAAGTTAATTGTAGTAAAAGCGCAGAGGAACGCTCCGTCTCATTTAGGCACCTGCAGAAGCCGAGGAACCACCACTAATGCGGCTAGCTTTAGACGTGCGCTTTTCGTGGTTACCCGAGTGCTAACGACAAGAGGGTTTTTTTTTTTTTGTAGCGAAGAGCTCAACTAAACACGGATATCAGAAACCCCATTCTACTAGTGATCGTACGGTTCCTCACTTTCTTCATTTTTTGGGCCGCTCGTTTCTTCCTTCTTTTTCCTGTTTAGTTTTTTTTTATTAAATGTATGTAAGGAGAGGTTGGTGCCAATGCGTGGCGCCGGCTTAGTTCTTTCATTATATTGTTCCTCACGCAAACATCCTGTAACCGTGTTAAACGCCAGGTCGACACGCCCACGATGGCCTCTCCAGACTCGCTAATGAGGCAAACTCCCAACCAAGTTGATATTGCGGCTCCTTGACTGCCTACTGCACTTCGAAACTTCTTAGTTGCCTCAAAACTAAGAAAGAAATAGAAACGCGTTCAGAGTGAATGCGTTCCTAAATTAACAATAGCTAACTGCAATCTATTTTGAACACTGTGACTCACAACTCCGCAATTCAAAATCAGTGTCTGTAATCTCCTGCAAACAAAGCAGGAAAACAAGAATTCTTTGGTTGCGTCTCATAGTATGAGATTATCGACGTTGACGTTTTGGGAGCTTGACACCTGATTGAGCCCGAGTGCATCGCTTTCATCGATGCTGGAAAACAATGCTGGAAAACTGTCATGAGCTAGTTACACAATTCGAGTTCATCACTGCGATGGTTACGCCCCGCCGCGTTGGTCTGGTGGCTAAGGTACTCGGCTGCTGAACCGCCGGTCGCGGGATTGAATCCCGGCTGCGGCGGCTGCATTTTCTATGGAGGCAGATATGCTGTAGGCCCGTGTGCTCAGATTTGGGTGCACGTTAAAGAACCCCAGGTGGTCGAAATTTTCGGAGCCCTTCACTACGGCGTCTCTCATAATCATATGGTAGGTTTGGGACGTTAAACTTCAATAATCAATCAAATCAATCACTGCGATCGTTATGAAGGTTGTTCACAAACTTGGTCGGCATGGTGTCGTTTCCTGTTACCAGCTCAGCACTCTAGAAAAGAAAACGCTCAGCAAATCTCTGAAACGAATGTGAAGGGAACGAGGAGGTTTATAATCAATAAGCAAAACTTTTATACGAAGCTGGTTGGTTTCCTTTTTTGAAAGGTGATACCACGGCTGGGAATTCTGTCTGAAAAATATTTTACATCTATAAGTGCATCACGGGGGAAAGTTAACCTAATGCGACTTTTGAGGTGTAACAGAATCGAACGTTGGGCTAATTGGATATACATGGCATAACTGTCATTCAAGCGCACGAAAAAAAAACGCAAAGCAACAGGGGACAAGCGCTTTCTCGCAACTAAAAGATTTATTGGAAATAGAACAATATATAAGTAGGCACTCAATATCAATGCATACGTGTGAAAGCTAAGAGTACATTTGTGGCAACTCGAAAAACCTGAGTAAGAAAAGAATCCACGAGTGGTCGGGCCACTCAAAGCTGGTGAAAAGAAGTATTGTTGCCACGAGTTTGGGTTTCGCTCTGAAAAAGTCCTGCCTACACGGAATGAAAATGAGTTTTCACAATCAAGTCACAAAACTAAAACAAGTGGGGTATCCTAATGATGCCATTACGTCCGTGTGTAACAACATGATTAAGAAACTAAAATTCAATGAGAATTACTCGGGCTGTCGTGGTGAGAGTAGAAAAGTTAGGAGGATAGCAGTGATTTCTTATCTTCATGGAACCTAAGCAACTTAAGCAGCATGAGCTCAAGCAACTCGGTAATAAATACACAACCGATGTGCTTTTCTCAGCCAAAAATAAACTGCAGTCCATTTGTTAGCGCATGCGCAGGGAGCTTCCGCAATGTCGTATGAAACACAAGAGGTTTGTGGACCACGCAATCAGGCATCGTTTACAAGACTCTTTTTAGCTGTGGTAAAGTGTACGTAGGACCGTCGGGACAGTGCATCAATGTTTGTCTTAGAGAGCATGATTCTTCTTTGAGATCCTCAGGAGCATTGCACCTCGCGATTCAGTGCAGAGAGTGCGTCTGCTATCCTATTTTCCAGTATACTGAACTGGTTTTTTGATCTAATAGTCAATTGACTCGTGAGTTGACGGAAGCTTTTCACATAAGAAAAAAAAGAAGAACATGGTGTCAGCCAACCTTCGGTGGTGCTGCACAATGAAGAGTTTGCTCTTGTAGATCATGTTTCTGGTTAACCTATCTGTTTTTTACTCAGAGTTCTCGAGTTGCCACGTGTGTACTTTTAGCCTTCGCACGTAGGCGTCGTTTTTGATTGCCTGCGTATATATTCTTCTCTTTCCAAGAAATCTTTTAGTTGCGAGAAAGCGCTTGTCCCCTGATCCTTGGTGTTTCTTCGTGCACTTCAACGACAGTTTTTAGGTGTATTCTTCACTGAAATTCATAATGAGGGTTACTTGTTTTTCTTTGTTAAGTTCATCTTCGACTGCAGTGAAACGCCACCCTTGCAGGACAATAAGATAGGCACTGTGCTCTAAATAAACCTGTTGCATGTCTGCGTGCGTTTGTCTCTTCTTTTTTTCACCCTGTCCTACTGCTCAGTTTCGCAGATGACCCCTTATCCACTCACGAAGCTTTGAACGCTAGTGAGAAAGTTTGTGTTCCTATGCTAGGCAGGAAGATAAGCCAAGAAAGTGTCCGGCTGGCTACAGCAGTCTTGGGGAAAGGCAATCGGTAAAATAAATGTGAGAGAGAAAAGTAATGAAGTAAGGAAAGAAAGTAGCAAGGATTCGGTGATGTCCGTGGATAGGATTGCACTGCTAGTCAAATGTGTTTGCACAAGTCAAAAACCTGGAATAGCAAGACACAAAAGGATGAGTGAGGTGAGCTTCTCGAGTCAGCACTAGGATATTGTCATTGTCCGTCGGTCGGTCTGTATATCTGTCTAACTGTATATACAACCGCATATCCATCTGTCCATCTGTATATACATCCACATATCCATCTGTCCATCTGCATATACATCCACATATCCATCTGTCCATCTGTATGTACATCCGCATATCCATCTGCCCATCTGTCCATCCGTATATACATCCACATATCCATCTGTCCATCTGTATGTACATCCGCATACCCATCTGCCCATCTGTCCATTTGTATATACATCCGCATATTCATCTGAATATACATCCGCATATCCATCTGTATATACATCCGCATATACATTTTTATATACATCCCGCTTATCCGTCTGTATATCCGTCTGTATATACATCCGCATATCCGTCTGTATATACATCCGTATATCCGTCTGTATATCCGTCTGTATATCCATATGTATGTCCGTCTGTATGTCCGTCTGTCCGTCTGTCTGTCTGTCCATCTGTGTTATTTTGATTTGTTAATTAAAGGAACCAGTACATACAAAGCTGCACTTCAACGCAGACCCAGATTGATCTCTGAAACTTCAATATCATATGTCTGGCCACAATTTCAAAGGAACACACAGTGGAGCTTATCAGTTTTACTACATCCCAATATCTCCGAGTCCAGCTGAACCTCATAGTTACGAAACCTCATGCATCAGTTGACGTATGTACATTTACAGTTTTTCTCGAAATTGTTCGTACATAGCACCAATGGGAAGCAAAATGACGGCTCGTTATCAAAGGCATTTTTATAGCGAGTAGCCAGAAGATGTCAGCAATACAAGAGCTAATGCGTTACTCTAAGCACATTAGACATAGCCAAAATCACCTGCCCACAGATGAAAGACGCTGACATGTCCTAATTCTCAAGATCTCTTTCCCTCACAGAATTTATCTCGACTGTCTAGTCCTCGAATGAACATAGAGCTGACCTTAAAAAAACTGTCTTTTAAATCTGGCTTATCTGTCTTTTCTCCTTAGTACCTTTCCTTTTTTTTCTCACCTCACTGTGGAGGCACACAGGTGACATCGACTCGCGCCCACGCTAATTCGCACCGACATCACCGAATACGACGTATGCGAAACCTATTCGTGCCAGAGTGCCCGACCTTAAGCACCTCACCTCTGCAGTCAGCATAATCGCAGCCGAAAAGAGAGTGAGATGGAGTGAGCGAATAGATGAAGGCGGGAGCAAAGCTGATGAGAGTTGGATGTGAAAGGAAGATGAAGGGGGGCAACATTTCAGGTATTACTGCTATCGCACGCCCGAAAGTGGGGGAAAGGGTGGTGCGAAAAGTGGTAAGAGGGTTGCGAGGTAGAGGGAGTGCGTCCGATAGAGTTGAGGCGAAAGCGGCAGGCACCGTCGACGCACACTTCAGCTTCGCTCTAATGGTCGGTCCCTCGACTAATCAACCAGTTGGCTCCTATAGGCTCGCGAGCAACGACAGCGCCCTCTAGAGCCATCGCGAGAGAAACGCGGTGCGCAGGACAACCGTGCCGTGTCGTCGTTTCCAGTACCATGGGATCTGCCGGCATCTATTCTCTCATAGGGACCATCCAACGAGTGTATGTTGTTTGTATGTGTGGGTGGAGGGGGAAGGGGCATTGCCACGTAGGTTCAATGGAATCGGTCGTCGGACGCAACAGGCTTCGCAAACAAAACGTTAACGGAATTCCGGCGGATCCCACGCATTGCGGGAATCTCGTTTCACGCGAATCAGCCAGCGAGTAGCTGCTTATGCCACACTTTGAGCTATCTTACGAGGCTCATTTATTTATCGTCGTCGTTGTGTAATTTCGGTAGCATGCATATTGTGTGTTTAACATGCACGATGCCTACTTCAATGGTGCATCCCTGTGGAGATGTCTCGTAAATTAGCGTCTGGTTTGCGTTCTATAATAATATATGAATACAGGAAAACATGTTTTGCAGGCATAGGAAAAGAAAGAAAGACATAAAGAAAGAAAGAAAGAAAGAAAAGAAAGAAAGAAAGGAAGAAATAAAGAGAAAGAAAGAGAAAGAAGAGAAAGAAACAAAGAAACAAAGAAACAAAGAAAAAAAGAAAGGAAGAAAGAAAGTAGCAAAGAGCCTGTGGTTCTCAAGTAAGTCGCAATCAAGAAATAAGGCACTTATTTCCTCGAAGCCGGTCACTATCGACCCCTCCGCAATAAATGAACGATTACCGACTCGTCGCGACAACTGCCATACCCCGCATTGCATCGCAGTACAGGAATATAGAAGATTTTTTTTCCCTTTATCCTTAGTGGTACGAACAGCTCTTCGGTCTCGTTAATGGTCTTCCAGCCAGAAGCCCCCCCAAAGCTAATCTGTTGTTTGTTTTGTTTTTTGACAATGGTCTACAAACTGGCTGTTGCGTGCGACTGTTTCAGTATGTTCATGCAGATGCTTAGTACAAGCGTAATGTGTACGTGTACCTACATGCCTGCTTTTGCAACGCGTGGCCCTACAAAGGACGGGTCGTGGTCAATACGTCGTACGCGTCTCTGTACAGAAGTGCGCGATTGTATAGCATCCTGTGCTGCGAAATCAGTCGTTCTATTAAATATAGCCCCACGGCGTGGAATGACAACCATTAACATTTAGCCTAGGGGAATTCGATATATGGATGTGTAGAAATCGGCCCACAAATCGATTCGGAAACACGCGTCCGTAATATGCGACCATGTGCATGGGCATTAGCGAACATTACTTCCGAAGTTGCATCGATACCTACGTTTACGGCTGCAAACTGAGACATGAACATTCGAGATACGCCGTTCACTGTCATGCGTGTAGCATACTAGTGATGAATAGACTTGTCCTTCGAAAAAGAAAAGTCACAGTTTAACCGCGATGAAGCGATGAATGCGATAGCAACGCATTCTAATGTTATGCGAAGTGAGGCTGGCAGCTAACTCTTTTGGATCCGATTTCACGAAACTCTACAAAACACTGGTGTAAGAGAACGTGGCCACTCCAGGGAATCTTACCGCACAGATTTTTTCGCGTTGAGCGAGCAGCACGTAGAAGAGTAAACGAGTCACCCGCTGGTGCCTGCCGAGGTAGAGAGCCCCCCTTCCCTCGCATATTTTCGCACTGCTTAAAGAAAGGCGGGGAGTGTCCTTTCTACTTGAGCATTCGACGGCCTGGTCTAACAGGCGGGGGATCTTATCGGATGTGCCGCGACAAAGAGGGGCCCGCTCATTCGACCTCTGCTTCAGCCGCACTCAGCGCCCTCACCTTCACGCTATTTCCCGTGGGGTATAAGAACGCTAGTAGATCTTATATGCTTGGCCTATATATGGGACATTACGGCGACAGCGACAATGACGGTGAAACCTGTCAAGGCTCTCTATATATTTGCTATCACAATAAAGAAAAAAAATGACACCATGTCAACAAAGTGAATGATAGACAGCGAGGTGAAGCCGGGTCCGCACGCCACTGCCGCTTCGGCCCCTCGTTGTCGTACGGCAGGATTCTCGCGGTGCGCTTCTGCCTCGCGCGCCTACACGTCGGGGTCCCTTCTTCGAGTGCGAGCCACCACCGTCCTGCGCGCACGCCGCTCAGCAGCCTTGTCCATCCTCCATCGCCGAGCCTCTGAACGCGCGCGCGCGCGCCAAAACGACGCTTTTGTTGTGGCGTGCGGCACCGCCAAAGAACAGGCGATCGTCTCTCTCTCTTTCCGTACGTGTCACGTCAATTCTTTTATTTAGGTAGCGCCCTCTAGTGTCGTACCATTTGCGTTTCTCAGCGTATAGTACAAGTACCACCCTCTATGGCCGGTTCAAGAATTAACGAGAGGTGGTTACCCACAACGGGGAGGCACAAGCTACGCCATAAGAAGCTTCGCTCATGAAAAAAAGTTTTGAGTTATTCCCCTATGTGAAGGTCGACGACAATGGGAACTCAAAGGGGCACCCCCACCTCCTTCTCAATGGCGTTTTTCATAATCGCGCTGCGGCTAGTGTTCTCACAAAGAGTAGTCGGCCCACATTTGTCAGGCTTGACAGTGAACTCGCAATGCCTACGCAAGTAATGCGGCGAAACAAGTACACGAAAGGCACATCGCTCTACCTGTATTTTCTGCAGAACCTCGGAGATGGGTCCATCTTTCATCAATCGAGCACGTCAATTAATGGCACCGTCCTGTGTGGTCATGCAGGAACGTCATAATTGTCAGTCATAAAGTGAGATATATTGGCGGTCTGTGACATCACGCAAAGACGTCATTACGTGACGTCATTGCTTGAGAAGCGTAGTTTTTCTGTTCACGGACGGACACAGATAGACTCCGCAAATGAAAAATTTCAGCATCTCCCACTAAAGGGAAGCATGTGGGCATGCTTCCATGTGGGAAGCATGTGGGAAGCAGTGCTGATGTTCCTTTGTGTTTTCATTTGTATGTTTCCGTGTACGTTTCATTTGTATGTTGAGTTGTGCTTATGTTGTGTATCACTTATGTGTCCCCCCTCCTCCCACCTCCATTTGTGTGTATTACCGTGTGTGCGCCTCAATGAACACATAGCGCTGCTAGGAGAGTGCAATGGTAGCAAGCAAGCGCAACACTGTATGCAAGCACACGGCTGTGGCGAAGAGATAAACGGGAGAGGAGAAACGTAGTGGAGGCAGCGTTCTGTCTCCTCCTCACACACAAGCGAGAAGAGGGGGAGAGTTGGTGCATGCACAGTGGAATACCAGAGGGTCACCGAGGGACGGACACAGTCCCAAGCAGACGCTGATTCATATCTAAAAGGTGTTTCCACTGCAGCCTCACGGCAGTAAACATGAAACTGCTACGTATCTGCTTTGCACGGGAATCAGTACTAACGCCGTAGTGAAGATAGGTATATTAAATACTTGGTTCCAGAAAATGAACGCAACACTGAGTGCACCAATAACATCAGAGAGATATTCGATAACGATTACAAGTATTATGTGGAGGGTTTGAATCTGCAAAGAGGACGGAGGAGGGCGGAGGTCAGTGGCGTTTGAACCATGACGCTCCTCGAGAGGCGAGATGGCCGAGTCACTCCTCTCCTATTTACACTAACGTTCAAGATCTGTTACCCACTTGTTATCTGGCTGTTCAGGCTCAAAAACCCCCATCAACTGTTTAATCAGAGCATGAAAAGAACGCCACATGGCTAAACGTCCAAACTGAACTCGGCAATCTGCACTTTAAATATTTTCCAAAAAACGAGATGTTCCTTTACCTGTAGAGCTCAAATTCACGACGGGACCCATAGAAGAGCACACGGAGCACGCATAGGCACACGCAGCGCCACGCGGGACGCAGCGCGGGACTAGTGCTTCTGTGCCCCGTTCCGTTTTTGCATTGAGCAGTTCAGCAGTAAGGACCAACTATAGTCCAGCTACAAATTCTTTTTAGAGAATGTTTTGTGTTGCCTGCTGGTCTCAATGAAAGGATGAACACGGCGAAGGTGCCAGACCGTGCTTGCGCGCAAACCAGTGGCTGGGACAAACATTTTTGGTCTCGATTTTGAACTGTAGGGATCCTTCTTATGCGATGTTTTCTACATTTCAAGTTCTGTATACAGTTCTTTTTGCATAATCGAAGAAAAAAACTTCAAACTGCCTCCAACATACCAATAAAAAAAGAAAAAGAAAGAAACGCGAGCTTCCACTTTGAAAAAGCAACGTTTAACTCATTCATTCCGCCCCTAACTCCCAAGCCTCAATTTATGCCTCATACATAGCGTATCATTAAAAGTTTGTCCCCGATTTAGAAGATACGTACTCTGTTTCTAAAAAGCCACGCAACGCGAGGCTGAAGTGCATGAACGCACGGATGTATTTCATTACGTCGAGATAGGTCGAAATAAAAGAGCAGTAAACCTGATATATCGAAGCTTTCGGGGTTTTTTTTTCGGTAACCTCGACGATTGTCTGCTCTTTCCGTTTCATCGCAAACAAAAGTGTCAAGTGTCCGCTTGCGGTTTAAAAAAAAGATGTGTGCTTCGCAAAAAAGCGTGCGATCCAGCGATGGACCCTTGATACGCGTCGCACAATTGTTCACTATATACGTACATCGTTTAACCACTCTTTTGTTGAGAGGAAAGTCATCCATGCGTCGTGAAAAGAAGTGAAATAAAAAAGAAAAACATATCCGGGCAGTGACACTCGAAACCCGTTCAAACTGGACTTCTTCCCACATAAGTTTTAAAAGTTATATTTCTGTGCACGTTGTGTACTGGCGAAGCGGGCTTTGTGCGAGATTGAAGGTTCCTGACCTTATCGCTGCCTCGTTTCATTTTTGTTGTTCTTTCTGCATCTAGACTATAAGAAAAAAAAGGGGGGGGTCTGCGTTAATCATTCTTAACTTTTCTTTTAATTCATTCTGAACGGAGGATTACGGAAACGCTGTCACAGATTTAATTAAGTTTTCAGCACCTGGGTATTCTCAGCACATACCGAAAGTGCGGTACACGAGAGCCCCCTCAGATTCAGTCGAACCTGAATTCTACGATCTAAAAATATCTGCAACATTTTGTCATCAGCATTGGCGTGCGCACGAGGAAGGGGCGGGGGGGGGGGGGTACACCCTCTCTAATCATCGAAAGGTGACGTTAAATTAGCCTCGCACTTTTTCTCAGTCGGACCTGCCCCGTCATTGTCAAAGTGCGTTGTTATGGACATGCAGGTTTTTGGTGATAATCTGAGCCGAAGGCACCTGATGCTGCAACCTTAGAAGTTTCCAGGTGCGAAGAACCTTAGGGCCTTGGCATGTCGGCGTTTCCTGTCGTTATGGTGTGTCGTGTAGCCAAGGTTCATCATAGAATTTGGGGGATCCTCAACCTCCGCCTTTAGGTGTTGAACACGATAGCAACATATAGTGTCCTAGTGCGCACTTCAACCACTTATAACTTCGTTGGATACGACACTGCCTCTGCGCGAATCCTTTACGCGATGTCACAACAACCACTTTGTGCATAAATCGTCCCGAGAACATCTTAGCACATCGTGGTTTTTGGGACGTGAAACCCTTGATGTTATCAAAAAGAGCGTAGACACGAGTTTTTGTGAGGAAGAGGCTGTGAGCAAGATATCACCAACTTTTACGTGTGCTCGTATGTGTGCATGTATATAGACGTGCAAAACTGAAAAGTTTGGGGGACCTTTGTTCCTCACAATGAAGTCCCTTCACTATTTTTACACCTGCCTGTCTGCACTCCTAGAAAACAGAGTCTAGAAAATATTGAGCGGGGGCACTTAGTCGGCTCAGGTATTTACGTTTATGGCACCGTTAATTAACGATCAGCAAATGGAAACCTCGCAGGCACGCTAGAGCAATTTATTCGCTCCAAGTTTCCGTTAATTTCCAGGATTTACATCGGCTTTAAAAATAAAAACTCTTAGGCACTGTCGCATTCCAAAAAGACCCGTCAGTCCCATTTTCGGAGCTACTAAGCTAAGCAGCTATATAAAGAATCACCGGGAAAATTTATATGGGCAGGTTGTAAAAGAAAACCATAGAAAACAAACGAGGATCACTCTTTTTTTTTCTATTTTGTTTCTCGTTTATCTTTTTTTTTCTCCTCGGTGACAAAATGAAGTTGAATTCATATCTGTCTCAGACGGCGATGCAAAAAACAAAACAAAGCGGAATTCATGAAACGCGTAAGGAAACTAGCTGGTATGATGTGCCTTCAAAAGAACTTCAAGAGTCGGCGTCAACAACCCAGCATGTAAACGGCACCAATTGCGCAGAAGAAAGGAAAGCCAGGAGAGAGGGGGGGGGGGGTGTTAGAGGTGGCGTTGCGAACGATCAGGCTGCATCGCGCGTGAGTGTGCGCGTGACGGAAAAGCACCCAGTCGCGTTTTAATTCACTCAGATAGGCACCGAAAGAGTGTTCTACTATTTACTCTTCAACGACGCGTCAAACGGGATTATCTGGAAGCGATCTCGGCGAAACAAAAACAAGGAGAATGCGAAGTCCTTTTCACACGAAACAGTCTCGTGTGAAATTACAGCACGAACAAATGTCGGAACCGTGCGGTGATTCGATGTCGGGAAGTGTAAGCCTTCACTGCTCTCCCTCTTCCTGTCATCACGCAAAGGGCGCGCAAGCACGCACACACGACACGTCGACGGTGTGACGCCGGATAAAATGACTTTCGAAGCACCGAGGCCGTGTGCGCGCTCGGAGCTCCGATACGGCGTCAGCACGAGGATTCAGTTTCTCGACCAAGGTGAACGGCCTGTTGGGAGCGTGAAAACCCTGGTTCGATACGAACGGTTGAGATTGAAACAATGTGGCGGATATAAACACCGCGGTTTTTTTTAACGCCTAGCGTGGCGGGCCCTTTGGGGATCATCATCATCATCATCATCATCATCAGCCTGACTACGTCCACTGCAGGACAAAGGCCTCTCCCATGTTCCGCCAGTTAACCCGGTCCTGTGCTTGCTGCTGCCAATTTATACCCGCAAATTTCTTAATCTCATCTGCCCACCTAACCTTCTGTCTCCCCCTAACCCGCTTCCCTTCTCTGGGAATCCAGTTGGTGACCCTTAATGACCAGCGGTTATCCTGTCTACGTGCTACATGCCCGGCCCATTCCATTTCCTCTTCTTTATTGCAGCTATGATATCCTTAACTCCCGTTTGTCCCCTAATCCACTCTGCTCTCTTCTTGTCTCTTAAGGTTACACCTACCATTTTTCTTTCCATTGCTCGCTGCGTCGTCCTCAATTTAAGTTGAACCCTCTTTGTGAGTCTCCAGGTTTCTGCTCCGTAGCTAAGTACCGGCAAGATACAGCTGTTATATACCTTCCTCTTGAGGGACAGTGGCAATCTACTTGTCATAATTTGAGAGTGCCTGCCGAATGTGCTCCACCCCATTCTTATTCTTCTAGTTACTTCAATCTCGTGGTTAGGCTCTGCGGTTATTACCTGCCCTAAGTAATAGGTTATTACCTGCCCTTTGGGGATAGAAGAATGGAAAAAAGGTAAGAGATATTTCCTTAGATTTTGCCTCCATGTTAAGGTGGCTTGATTCGCAGTTTCAATACCACGCGCACGCGCGGTGAACATTAGATTATTCGAGAAGCATTTCGGCGTTGCTTTCCGGTGTCATTTCTATTTGTTTTTGTCTGTTTATTTATTTACTTACTTACTTTTTTCTGACTTACATAAGGAATAAAACTACGATAAGAATGGCATAAAGACTCAAGGAGACGACCGTCAATATAAGATTCCCTATATGCGTGCAAATGGCCTGCTTTAAAAGCAGTGGACATTCAATATCGAAGTCGACACCATCAGCGTGCGGTCGCACTCGACGCAATGGCGAGCCGCCGGAGGATACGCTGCTCAAATACAAATCGGACGAGCTGCAGAATCGGCTCGTCCGCTGCTCTTCCGTCCCGTACGGCACTGCAAGCGAATGAGAAAACAATCTCGGGGCTCTAGATAGGTTTAGTTTGAAGAAAACGCGAACATATCGATACTAGAATACGCAGTGATTACCGAACTTACATTGAAAGACACCACCCGCCTTCTTGTTTAGACAGCATAGTAGCCTGCATCGCATTTGTCTACGATGCGGTTTTCTGGGAGCTGCCTGTGGCTGTGTTCCAATTCTTAGACAGCACGTAGACAGTCTACGAAGACTGCTCAGAAGAAAGGTGCTACCTTGCCGAAAAGCCAAAGCTCCTTGTTATTCAAAAAAAAAAAAAGAAACACGGCATATACACGAAGTGAAGACGATGAGTTGGCGGAGTAGTGGTATCGCGCGGTGTCACTGTAAATCACTCGTGACATTGACCACTCACGCATGTAAAAGAGTGACAAAGCGGTGTGCAGTTATAAACAAGTGGTCATAAACGGTACGTTGCGCTGAATCGTGAATTTCATTTCGCCTTCATTATTTGGTATCGGATCTAGACTGAAGTTGCCCCGCCGCGGTGGTCTAGTGGCTAAGGTACTCGGCTGCTGACCCGCAGGTCGCGGGTTCAAATCCCGGCTGCGGCGACTGCATTTCCGATGAAGGCGGAAATGTTGTAGGCCTGTGTGCTCAAATTTGGGTGCACGCTAAAGAACCCCAGGTGGTCGAAATTTCCGGAGCCCTCCACTACGGCGTCTCTCATAATCATATGGTGGTTTTGGGACGTTAAACTCCACATATCAATCAATCAATCAATCAATCAATTCAATCACTCGTGACATTGACCACTCACGCATGTAAAAGAGTGACAAAGCGGTGTGTAGTTATAAACAAGTGGTCATAAACGGTAGGTTGCGCTGAATCGTGAATTTCATTTCGCTTCATTATTTGGTATCGGATCTAGACTGAAGTTACAATAATATATCGGTATCGGATCTAGCCTTTAGTTAGAAATAATACAACTTTCTTTACCATGACGTTTCACTGATGTCACGTGACATGTGCGCGTTCTCCTGGTGGTTGTTGGTTGTTTTCCAGTGTACGACATGCATCGCATCATCTCGAGACGACATCTACTGCGCAAGCCAGTCGTTGTCCGTGATCATCGTCATCATCATCATCTTCATAGTCATCAGCGTAATCGTCATCGTGGCTACGGCGCACGCAACCGACAAGGCTCGACCTTAAAAAGCTTCGGCCCTAAAAAAAAACAGAAGGTGCGCTCAAACACTCACCACGAGCAAGTTTGTTGATCTGAAACGCGCTAAAAGTTTGTCGCTCCATCTGGGTTCTGGTGGTTTCAATCCCTAAATCGTTATCGAATAGAGGGGCGCAACCACATATCTCCCGGGTAATCGGCAATTTGCGCCCGCACCCGTAAGGGCCCGCATACTCACGAAATATATCACTGACATAACTGCCTGATTCCCTAATATATTCTTTGATACAGGTGGGAGGGTGATTTTAAGTCAAAATTAGAGAAAAGTGAGCCCCGCAACTGTCTCTCGGGGAAGGACACCTCAACAGTAGCTCGCAATCGATGGGGGTGCAGAAGGGATTAAAAGGATAGGATTAAAAAGCAAAGAGATAGAGAGACAGGAAGGAAAGAGCGAGGCGCAGGGACAGTGAACGACGGAAATAAGGAGAAGTCAGGAAAGATGGACACGGTTACGGGAGTCCGAGGACGGGGCTCCACTGGCGAGAACTCTCGTCGGCGTCAGGAGATAGCGTAAGGCAAGTCTAGTAGGCCAGAGCTACGCTGTCGTCCAAGATCGGCGTCAGGAGATGGCATAGGGCCAGTCCAGTCGGCCAGAGCTACGCTGACGTCGGAGATCGCGAGGGCACAACCGCCCGGCACGAAATCCAGCGAACGAGTCCTTTGAGACAGGTTAAGCGAATCCTGTAGACAATGCGCGTGTCACACATGCTGAATTCGTTGACGAATTCACACCTGGCCCTACTTGCGCCGGGCCGAGCAACTGCGTGACTTAAGTTGCCCGAGAAGCGTGAAGAACTGGGCCGGTCGGTTCATGTTCAGACGCACAAAAAAAATCGGGCGAAGCTTGCGCAATGCCAAGCAAGGCCTGAAACAGCAAAAACTGGACAATTTTGAAGACTAATCTTCTGGTTGCTCATTGGTTGTTTGTGGACCTTAGCTATGGGGGATGCAAGCTTGTTTCCACGTTGATTCTCAGCGCAGAGAAGGTAGAGACAGTCGCAGACACGACGCAGATGTCCGAACTGCGGAGACGGAACCTTGCTCTTGAACCAAACGTTCGCAGCTCTCATAGATTTACGGACATGCCGTCGTTGGCGTTCCACAACTTCGGCGTCTTCACTCAGCCGCCGTTGCTCGTTCCCTATAGCGTACTCTCGTTGCACGCAGTCAGGGTCTTAGGCTTGGCGCCATCGCTTCACAGGTACATGTTGTGCAAACCGTTGCCTTTTTCCCATTTAGAGGACCAGTGGTGAATAGCGAGATTAACCCACTTAAAGTCAAGGCAAGTCAAGTTTCTTGAAGATGTTCCATATGCTCGTTTATGATGATGATGATATTTTCCTTGTACGCTGGGCATGAAACGATTGTTGAACAGCTGCGCTGTTCAAAATTTTGCGAAAAACCGTAAACAAGCACGCGGAAGAAGACGACGACAATGGCGATGCCTTTATCACGACTCTTACTCACTCCTGGGAATGAGCCAATAATTGATTAGATGAATTGTTATACATTTTTAGACACGTGCGAGTGAGTTTGCCTTCTTTGTCATCGTTTTCGGTTCTCCTCTTCATCCTCGTTTGGGTTTTCATCCTTGTTTTCGGTTTTCCCTAGTTTATTTTCTTTCCACTTGCCCAACAAGCCGCGATAATGACTTTAAGGCGTCGCCGGTGTCACGATGCACAGAAGTGATCGAGAGGTCATTTTCCTCCCACGTGGCGTTAACGTTCACGCGAAAGCGCGGCAAGAAAAAAGGCGAGGTCGATGGGACAAAGTTTAACGTTCTACAAGCGTGAAAAATTGCCCCGACTTACGACACCGAACACTGTTGGACCATGGCCTGTAGCTGCGAAGTTTAGAAGACGTTGAAAATTGCCAATGACAGAAACGCGAAGGTCGATGGATTCATCACGCTTGGCGAGGAGGGAAAAAATGAGCACACACGCACAGAAGATGTCAACGAAAAGATCATCTTCTCGTTCAGACACTGAAATAGTGAACACGTGAGACTTTTATTTATAAATTTCTACGCGTGTCAACATCTCGGCGGGCATGAAATAGTTACTAAGTGTCCATGCATAGATCGTTGATCCCGCTAAGCTCTGCAGCAAAAAATCACGACATGCCTGTCTGCGGGGTGAAAGATTATACACCATCTTTTTTTTTCATTACAGTAGACAGTTATAGTTAAACGTTAGCGTGATAGCGAGGGTTGAGAAAACAGCGTCACCGTGCAGCGAACTTTAGTTGTGGACATCGTGCTTAATTTAGTGAATTAGCGTTTACGCGCCCAAGCTGTGACGGTGGCATCCCCTAGCGGAGAGTGAATGCGTCAAATATAGATCAAATAAAAAGGAACGGATAATGGTCACCTATTTTCCCGCAGGCAGCACTATTAACACTTTTCAAGTTAAAATAAAAATATATAAATATGAACCTCGCAGCAAAACCGAAAACATTTATGTTGCAGATTTGTTAATGTCCATCTTACAGTTAGGCCTAGAGGGGGACGTGAGACAGCGGAAAGTATCTCTAAAACTACGCTAAGCCATCTTTAATACTCGGTCGTCGGAGCTTCTTGAAGGCAAGCGAAGCCCGTATCCACGCTCTATGCGTTCAGTCAGAGATTAAAGTTTCGAGCAGTCCCATTGCTTCAGCAACCACCACACGTATAGGCATGTCGTCAATTATAAGAAAGAGAAAAAAGTAAGTCCAGTGCCATTGTTTGTAAATTCCAGCCAAAGGACAAAATGTATATATATAATCAGTGTGAACGTCTTGATAATCGAGGCGTTACTCTTCCAACCAGAGGTAAAAGCGGCCTCATCGCGGAAGAAGCAAGAACGCAGCGCAAAATGCCAGCGTCTAACGTCGTGACGTGACGCTATTCTTTTTCGTCAGTGACGCTACCGAGATTGGTTTTGGATTTAGGTATAGAAAACCGCACAGATTGAAGCTGGTGTGTCACCGAAGATTGCAAAACTTTTTAAAGGTAAAAGTGTGGAAGAGCAAAGGTGTATATGGCAGTGCAATGTTTTGAAAGACCCCTAAAGTGCAGACAAGAGAAGCAAGGCGAGCTGATACATGACTGCAAACTATACGAAAGCTACATGCGCCATGTACATGCCTGCTCCACGAGGCAACTGTTCTTTCCTCGCGATTTCCAACTATTTTCGGCGACAACATGTGATCAAAACATTTCTCGCAATCCTTCAATAAACTCAATCGCGTCACTCGATGAAAGAAGGATTTCAGTTGCCCCGCGTACTATATGTTTTCATTCCACAAGTCACCGGAACAACAGTCAAGGAAGAAGAAGGCGAAGAAAGAATCGCAGCATACCATTGTACTAACAGAATGGAATTACAATATCAGAATGTTTCTTTCAACTTGCGAAGTTGAAGAAGTCGTCTTCACACTTTCTGGTGCTTTCTGGGTACTTTCTGGTGGGTGTATTTTACATGTACGTTTCAGTCTTTTTTTAAGGACGACTGAATTCAGCGACGAAGGGCATCGACCAGAAAGCCAGCGAAGCAAACACGCACTCACGAACACACACACACACACACACACACACACACACGAACGCACACACACACGAACACACACGAACACACACACACGAACACACACACACACGCACGAACACACACACACACACGGCATTTATGGCATGTCTGTCAATCATGATGACCTGGCCTGATAAAGAGTTTAATTCGAGGTGGTGATAGTTGTATAGAAATTTCGAACAAAAAAAATAAAGAAGGTGAAGGAAAACTGTTCGTGTGTACATATTTAGAGGCACGTTTGAAAACAGCAGTTTGCGAAGACTTGCAAGATGCTCTACAAGTAAGAATTTCAAATGCGCGAGCATTTCCGTGCTAACTCATCGCGAAAATTGCGTCCATTCATCCGTGCGTCCGTATATATGCATATATATCGTTCATACATTGTTATAAAATGTTTATACTTTGTTTTATACATATAAATGCATAAAATAAAGTGAAATTTGTGGACGGTGCGGGCTGTCGAAACCAAGGCCCCACGCGCCGGAAGTGATTGCGCCCACCTGCAGGTTCACGCATATAGAAATTTCGAAAGCGTAGGTGTTCAGCCCTTTCGCCTGGAGAAACACCCACGCTTGCCGAACGTCAATACCACGTGAATGCGTTGTAAGGGAGCCACAAAACTAAACCGAAATGAGAACACTTTATTGGAAGGTTACGCCGTAATATTTCGTGGCGGTAGAATAAAAGATCCACCTATTGGGCAAGATGCAAAGTCGACAGCGACGGTTGTACGCATCATGAATGCTGACTTTGCGAACTTTTAGTGTCGCACGCGGGTTTCGGTGGTAGCGAGATTTGCCTCCGATCCAGCCACCGACGAACAGGCGCCTTGCAAATGCCGTCGGAAAACAACGCAACGTATCCGCAAAGGATGCAGTCATAAGTGTTTCGCACGATACGTCCCGGTAAGAGAGCCATGGTCAGTATATTGATTATACTTCAGGAAACCCTTTCAAGGTTAGTGCTGTGGACACTGCAACACCGTAAAGTACACCTGCTTAGGCGTTAAAGAAAAAGTGCCTTATTTATTAATAACTTTCTAGTTTACCTCGTCCGCATAAACACGGCTTTATTAGGGGCGAAGCTCCTGAGGCCGTAGGTCGTTCCCTCCTGCGTCTGTAGCCACTTATAGTTTATGAATTGCTCAATAGATGGCGTGTATGTGTATATAGATGTGTATAGCTCATAGCATCCTTCCATCCGTCTATCCTGGGAATAATGTAACTACGACATTAGTGGTTTGCACAGCATGTCCACTGGGTGAATGATGATGAGCAGGGCGAAGCGTCCATCCATCCGTCCGCCAATCCATCCGTTAGTGCTTCAGTTCGTCCGTCCGTGAGTCCACCCGTTCGTCTGTCCATCTGTCTGTCCATCCGTCCGTTTGTCTGTCCGTACTTGCTTCTGTCCGTCAGTCCATCTGCCCATCCGTCTATCCATCCGTCCGTCCGTGCTTTTGTGCATCCGTCTGTCTGTTCACCCATGCTTCCGTCCATCTGTCCGTCCACCCATCCATGCATCTGTGCGTGCTTCTGTGCGTCCATCCGTCCATCTGTCCATCCGTGCTTCCGTCCGTAACAAAAACTTGTGTTTCAATGAAGTTTTTTTTTCTTGCCTTGTCCCTCTCCTTCAATGAAAAAAATGAACATTGACGCACGCTTTAAATGATTCATGTAGTAATCTTCCAAGTAACCATTGAGTGGCTTAATTAAAGAATTTTGTTGCCTTACGACTAGACCAGCATAAAAATTTGTAGATTTTGTCACGTACAAGCGTAGTTGTGGATTTGTCGCGCGCTGCAATCATTTCCTTTCTTCTCTCGTCCCGACAAGAGGGTTAGAAGCTAAACATGGGAGGATAGCGTGGGAGAAAGAAGTTAGTCCACGCGTACGTGATCCCCTTGAGCACTTACTTTTTTTTTTACTTCGAACCAGCGGCTCACTTTCGGCGTGATCGTGAGCGCATGCGTGGGCATGCGTGGCGACCTTCTACGGCGATCACGGTAACTATGCAGCTTGCGATGCTCAAATCAACCAATGGCCGTGATTTTGGGTATACGACGCGGTCATTTAGGCTTACGACTTCATTTGTAAAAAGAAGGCGGCATACTATGTCTAGCTGACTTCGAGAATTAATCGCAAATTCTAGGTAGCGTGCTGCGCTTTCATGTACTCAGAAGCCTCGACTGCCGATCAACAGCGTTTTTCTGACCATGCTGAATAAGTGTGTGTGCAGTTTTTTTATTACTCTTTCACCCACGATGGGGGTAAAAAACTGGCCCATGTGCCTGTTTGCCCCCTCCCCCTCCTTTCACTTTCTCCGTCTCATCACAACCTGGTTGCTTTAGTTGTGGGTAATGCGATGAAAGGGGCTAGTTGTGGGCTTCTATATGAGCGGTCTGGATCAGAAATATTTATATGATCACTCCCTAAAATTCGCGCCAAATAACTGCAAAAAGGTTGCAGTCAGAAAAACCGTTACTGAACGGTTTAACCCTTTTCGGCAATGGCGGTGGTGCAGCATCAGCAAGAAGTATGACGTATGCGTATTATGTGAACTTGGAAGAAGAGAGCGTGCTGCGTTCACCGTTAGATCGATAAAATTTCGTGTGTTTCTCGTAATTTTCTACCTACCAATATATGTTTCGTGACAGTTGTGCTTGAACCGCGATTGTTGCGTGATCCCATTGATCAATTCTTCTGTGAAGCGTGGAAATTTCTTGCGCGTGAGAATTTGTGACGTGTGAACATCGTTGTTGTAAATAGAAATACAAAGGTTCATTGACGAGTAAATTTGGTATGGCGTTATGATTATTGAAAACTCCAGAAAGCAGGTTATTACGTAAGAGGTATAGCCCTTTTACATAGTTAACCTAATGAAGCAACACCTAAGCACCAGCCTCTCTTTAAACACATTGAATAAAGAAAAGTGAGCTCCTTTTGGAAGGGCAGAGAACGATTTACCGAGAAGAAGCATGAACGTAATGAATTTGTCAATATTTGATTAATAGTCCCATGAAACGTCTGAAGCTGAGGACTGTGGGATTTCTATATATAACTTCAGCCTAATTATTGAGGCCTTTCCGAAAGTTTTAAGCAATCTTTCTCTCAGTGAATCAATCATGACCATCTGGTGTTCATGAAGGTGAGTTAAAACTTCATGATCAGGCCCCTCCAAATTTCAGTTGTTTCTTTTAATCAATCAACAGCCAATTTCATTCTTTGTCCATCCTCGTCGATATCTCATTCCTCATCACCTACCCTCCCCAACCCCACTCCCCTCTTTTCTAGCTTAGACTGCCTGCCTGCATTTTATAATGACGCGAGAATGGCAGATTAAGTTAAGCGTGGGCGACGATATGAACTGAACATATTTAAAAAAAGAAAGAAAGAAAAGTTTTGATGTCAGTGGATAAATACGGACTGTCTCTTGCACCCCGAAGCTGTGACACAAACGAGACACCAGATGAAACACAGCTTTCAGCTTAACCCTTATTATATGCATTGCACTTGTACATTATACAGCCATAATTCTTTGCCTTTACCGCTACAAAGTGAGAACCAGCCTTATATTAAACACACGCACGAAAGGAAAGCGTCCCATTTAGATTGTGTACGTGACTTCGTGCATACCCGATCGATATGCATGCACAGACATGTTTTTCATTGACTTCCGAAGCCAAAGTATTGTTCCCTCTGCTTTTGTAAATTGCGGGAGGCTGATTGACCAAGCAACCTATAAAGCAGAACCAAGCTGTCCTTCCCCCACGCATTTGTTGAATATTCAGCGTAAACGCACAGATAAGAACTTCCGCGAGCATCAGCGACGATGACACATTGACACCATGTCAACCTATCGGACAGCACACTAACGACAAACGTTTTTTAGAGTTAACGTCCCCGCCTATAAACGCTTTAAACAGAGGCCTAGAGGAAGTTTTGTGACTTGATTTTGCTATACACTTCAGATTATAGTCGCCGATGTGACAACACAACGCACAACACGGGTCATGTGGAAATTCTATGGAGAGCTGGTAAAGACTCCGTGACGGGCGTGTGTTGCTGAAAAATTCTTCACTATTTTCGCTTTCTGCACGAGCCTATTTTCATGTATTGCGTGCATGAAAACTTCATTAGATAAACCACGCATTGTGTTTCTAGCGCTCTAGGGTAATCTATAAAAAGCGTCCATTGTACTACTGCTTGTATTAAAGGGAATTCGCTATCGAGTTCACCCTCGTCATCTTCCCACAAGATTCCCTAGCCCCGTCGCTTACACCGATGTCAATTTCAAAAGGGTGATATTCGGTGGCGGCACATCCCACCAATCGTTGAGCCCCTTTTGTCTCGCGACGTAGAAATCGCGCTACTGCTGCTGTCAGCAGTTGTCATTTGAACTCGCTATAATAATGTAGTGTGGCTCGCTAAAATACCGTAATGTGTGGCACCCTGGATGTCACACAGTACGGTATTATAGCGAGTCAAAATCACAGCGGTAATATAGCGAGTCCAAGTGGCTCCTGGGTGTCACATAGCGAGTACAAGTTACACCCTGGGTGTCACACAGTTACTTGTTATTCGGATCAGACCTAATCCGGATTACATGTATTTGTCCTGATTGGTTTTACGCAAACTGCCGAAGGAGGCCAATCACAGTGCCGAACTCGATTCCGACCAGACGGGATCGGCACCGTTTACTAGTTTCGCCGGGCACTGATGAGGTTTACAAATCTAAAGACAGATATTCAGACCCGACCCGCCGCGGTGGTCTAGTGGCTAAGGTACTCGGCTGCTGACCCGCAGGGCGCGGGTTCGAATCCCGGCTGCGGCAGCTGCATTTCCGATGGAGGCGGAAATGTTGTAGGCCCGTGTGCTCAGATTTGGGTGCACGTTAAAGAACCCCAGGTGGTCTGAATTTCCGGAGCCCTCCACTACGGCGTTTCTCATAATCATATAGTGGTTTTGGGACGTTAAACCCCACATATCAATCAATCAATCAATCAGATATTCAGACCCGGCATTCGGTAGCTTTGGTACTCATCGGGACAAGACGGTCTCAACTTACCTCTCTTCTTTATTTTTTCGCGCCCTTTTTCTGCAACACTACTACAACTTTCTAGGACAGGTGCTGCATGAAAGCTCCGCTGGCTTGCTCGCCAGCAAACCACATCACAATGAAATCAGCCACACTTCAAGCAAGCCCGACTGTAATCGCCTGACCCTCCGTCAAGTCTTCAAGTCCCGTCGAGGCTTTGCCGAGCAGACCAGATCCTTGTATGTAGGCTTTGGTTGGGCGTTGCGTTTACCGACGCCTACGATTTCCGCATTGAGATGGCCGACACCACAGCCTGTGGCCACTGTGGCAACGAAGAAACCATCCAACATATCCTTTGTGACTGCCTAGAGTATATAGTAGACAACGACTATGCCTTCGCAAGGAACTCAGTAAATTAGGTGATCAACCTGTGTCGGAGGAAAGTATAAATATCAACAAGATGCAACTTCACGGGAGAAGTTCTTGGAAGCGCTACTGCACTTTTTGGGATCAACCGGCCTTTCTGAGCAGTTGTATCCAGAACGCTCTTCTTGTGTGTGTTTTCGTTTTCTCATGAGTGCGCGTGCGTTTTTCCTTTTCTCTCTCTCTCTCTCTCCCTCTCTCTCTATCTATCTATCTACCCCCTCTTTCTTGCCCATATTGCCCCACCCCCAAAGCTGGGTAGCAAACTAGATACCTATATATGGTTAACCTCCCGGCCTTCTTTTTTCTCTTTAACTCTCTCTCTCTCTCTCTCTCTCAAACCACTATGAAGTGTAGCAGAGTGAATCAGCGCAGGAAATAAAAGCACACTCGTAAAAAATGCATTCATAGCTACACAAGCAATAAAATCTAACCCGTCGAAATGTCACCCAAAAAGAAAGATATACGAAAAAGTAGAACGCTGTACAACGTAGAAAAATGGCGTACATGAGGACATAAGAACCTGAGCCTCTGCGTATCAGACACGTTATCATAAAACGGAACGCTTGCAGTGAAGTTCTGCACGCCTCAGGAACAGCATAACAAAACGAGTGTACGCTAGCACGCTATGACACTGATGAGAAAAAAAAAACGGAGGGGAGGGAGGGGGATTCACTAAGCCGGGCGAAGGTGACCCAATCCCTCTTACTGCTTTGTTCACTTGTCAACAATACGAATCCGCAAAGCACATTCTTTTACCATTCTCAAGTAGAGATTAAAATGCTTCAGGAACAGTATCTCTTTTGTGCACGGAACTATTTCGGTGAGCTGCTACGAAATTCTTTGCTAACGAAAATATCTCTCATGCACAGTCTTTCTTTAGGGCATAGATTGTTTTTCACATGCGGCGCTGATGCTCGTCCGGATTAATTAGTTCCCAACGAATTCTCTCTCCACCCCAACCTTTTTTACTAAGAAAATGTTTTATGCTGGAGTCCACCACGGCTCTGCTGATGTACGATAGTACCGGAAGTGACATGGAAAAATATATACTAAAATATTGCAAACAAAACAAAAACCAGAAGTCAAGCATTTGGCGCACGGAATCGAACCAGCCGTATCTTGGTTCTTAGCTAACCACAATATACGCTATGGAGCGTATATGTTGTCTGAAAGGCTAACGGCCAGCCATTTATATACTCGTACACCATACACCGTTTGGCAGTCATCAAAGCTTCGAAGCTCTAGCACGTTTTCGTTATCAGCGGTGACAAGGCGCGACGGACTCACGTTGGCTGCGTTGAAGCGCCGCCTCCACAGAGCGTGGTCTCTCCTGCGCGCGCGCTTATCAGACTCTTAATTCAGGAGAGGACGAAGGTCACTTCGCACACTGCCGCTACCACGTTTTCGAAAGGAGTGCGATGCTGACAAAGGACGCAGTAAGAATTCTGACAGTTGTTCGCGCTTGTCCTGTGTACAGCTGCGCCATCGTTTCGGGCGTCTTTCGTTATCATTGAACAGCGCGCTTTAAGTGCCGAGCTGTGACAGTTGTCGGTCCACGCTAGGCCTGTGTATGCTATTTCGTGCGTGCTTTCTGCTTGAGGTGTGCCCTGGAAGTGTAGAGCCGCTTGCCGATCTTAACATGACTTTGCAATTTGTTGTTGTTCCTGAAACAATGCACAATAAACGCTTTTCCTTACAGACACATTTCACTTTCGTGTCATACCGATTCCTACATAAAAAAAAATCAGCCACGTTCTTTTCTTTTTTGACAGAAGCGTAAATAAATACATTAAAGCACTTGCTTTGGACTAGTTCACTGAGTAACACCACACTTCCGTCAAAACAACAATGCCTCTTCCCTCTCTTGTCGCTTGTTGCTATATATATATATAAGTAAAGGTGTTTGACTCACAAGTGCAAAGATTTTTTTATTGAGGTTTCAGCCGAATATCGAACCCACGGCCAAGACGGAAAAAACAAGCCCTTAGGTATACACTTCTTTTCAATATATATATATATATATATATATATATATATATATATATATATATATATATATATATATATATATATATATATATATATATATATATATATTATATATATATATATATATATATATATATATATATATATTAAAGACGAGGTGACTCGAACGAAATCTTGAAATTTCGAAATCTTCCAAGTGATGACGGTTTTGGCGGCTGCACAGTTTCACTGTTTTGGAACAAATGAAAAAAAAACCCGAGCTTAGCAAGAACGTGGGCAGATTATAAGACTCACATGTTTCGATTGTACAAAAGCCTCTTCCCCAAATCTCTTTTTTCGTCCTCTTCGAAGCCCTACAACTTGCTAAGTAAAGCCAGTATAGTGAGGCGAACTGTGCGAAGCGTAATATTTTTTTTCTACAGCGTGTTTTTTTTTTTCTACTATG
The DNA here is from genome assembly GCA_013436015.1 of Rhipicephalus annulatus. Classification (NCBI taxonomy): domain Eukaryota; kingdom Metazoa; phylum Arthropoda; class Arachnida; order Ixodida; family Ixodidae; genus Rhipicephalus; species Rhipicephalus annulatus. The sequence continues at coordinate 103,370 of WOVY01014026.1, forward strand.
GCATTACCGCAGCGTTTGTGCCCATCTAACTTTCTTTTTTCAGATGTTCTAAAAGAAGAATCGCTACAAGGTGTCTCCTTAGGCATGTTGGTTCGACGTACACGACAAGAAAAGCTTTCTTTTTTTTTTAGCACGCAAAATCTTTGCACAAAAGAGAGGATAGGGCTGTGCGTTGAGTCCTACCTTGTCCTCCGGTTTCTTCAAGCATTACGCGTTCTAGGAGAAGTTTTATCTCTTTCAAATGAAAATAGAGCAAGAAGGAGCTTAAGCAGTCGTTAAGAAGTTGTCCTCGGCAAGTCAACGCATTATCGCTGGTGCGGAATAGGCCTTTGTTATTCCTGCTACCTCTTCTGTACCGACAGATTCGGGAAGCCGCGTTCACCGTTAACGAAGTCTCATTTATCGGAGCCGACGGCTCACGGAGACACCGTACTCGGCACCAGATTTCGAAACGGGCTCGGTCTCCGTCGATACGACGAAACAAGAGACCATCATCCACTCAATCTCGCAGTACAGTAATCTTGCCGAGCTCACTCGGACCCATATAGCTGTGTTCGTTTCCTGTGTGTAGATGTTCAACGACAAAAAACTTGGCAAGTGGTCGGAAAAGGACGAACAAGCCCGCTGTTTTCAGTGCGCGCTGTTTTATAGTTGCCACCGTGCTTAACGGCGGTCTTTTTTTTTTCTGCAGCGCGAAGTGCGAGACGGTTCTAGCACTTAGGGAAAGCAAAGTCGTTTGTTTCTGAATAGGCGAGCAACGGCACTTCCTTACTAGGATTACCGATCATGATGCGATAAAAAACCATTATATTGAATATGGCTCAATCATCTCCGTCTAAAAGTACTGAGAGGTATTTACTGAGTGACGCAATGAGAAAAATTGCACGTTTCGTACACAAAACGACCGGGAAAAGAAACTGATATGAAAGCGGAGCCCTGACAAAACCAGCGCAGTCAATAGGAGAATATTTATTTATTTATTTATTTATTCATTTTTATTTATTGTTGAGTGGGTGAGTGAGTGAGTGAGTTTCGTGAGTATCTCCCTGTTTCGTGAGACACCACAAAGTAAAAAAACATTTGCACACACACACACGCGCGTCAGGTACTTTTCTTCAGAAGATGAAAACATTCCGTAATTGTATTTAAGAGCGTGTTACAGAGAAGATAAAAGAGACAGATTACACACAAAAAAGCGCTCGTTTGTGAAATCTGTCTCTCGTATCTTGTCTGGTTCGCCCTCTTAAGTACCATTATAGGATAAGTACAAACTCAAGCAAGCATCTGTGTTTCTAGAGAAAACGCTCCTAAGTGATGCCTCTGGGTTGAATGGGCAGTTACGCAGCAAAGTACCGAGAACTTCTTGCTCCCATAGTAGAGTACCCAGTACTCTAAATCATTACCCATTTTTCCTAACCCCCCCCCCCCCCCGATTTCGCCATTTTATCACTGCCCTTGTTTAAATACTTGCCTTTCTGAGCAATGGCGCATGCACAACCTGTAGAGCGTGGGGTCAAGCACACTTCTCAGACGGCATGGTATTCTCATTTCTTATTCTGTAACGCCCCACCGAGGTGGTCTAGTGGCAAAAGTACTCAGCTGCTGACTCACAGGTCGCGGAATCGAATCCCGGCTGCGGCGGCTGCATTTCCGATCAAGGCGGAAATGTTGTAGGCCTGTGTGCTCAGATTTGGGTGCACGTTAAAGAACCCCAGGTGGTCGAAATTTCCGGAGCCCTCCACTACGGCGGCTCTCATAATCATATGGTGGTTTTGGGACGTTAAACTCCACAAATCAATCAATCCTATTCAGTAACTGCAGAGCGGCACTCATCGATTAGGAAACTTACAATCTATTGATGCGAGGTTCAAGCATCAGCGCAAAAGATACCTACAAAATAAGCCGCGGAGGGAAACGATTATGTTGAATTGAGTTTAATGACAACAAGGTTGCGAGGATGACCAGGCATTAAAGCTGCATTGAGCAGCTTGAAGGGGACATGACCGCCTCATACACTGGACAGTGGGCAGCTTTACAGGGGTCAAATAGATTCACATGGTATGCATAATGTATGAACCTATTAAAACAGTAAAAACGCTGAACAACCACGATCAAAATAATAAACAAGGATATTGTGAAAACATTTGAAAAAAGCGGGGGAGAGAAATATAGCCGTAGGGACGAAAACAAAGAAAAACAATAACAAATGAACCCATGACAGCACAACCAACACATAATTACGTCGCGTAGCCTTTTTAGCGACATAACAGACACATTGAGACCATTTTATTTGTATAATTGATTTATAACTGTCGGTAAGCAAGACTGTAGCATTCGGTCACCGTATTTAGCACTGTCTTAGTTGACAATGCAAGTTTTCTAAGTGAGGAAATTTATAAAAAGCATTATGTGATTGTAAGAATACCAGTCTTAAAGTATTAACACTCTTAATTTTTCCTATTTTATACATGCGACAAATCCTATGTGTGTACAACGATTCAACTCATAGTTTTAAGCTTTGCACACAAAAGAGCTGCACGCCGAAGATATGACACACTGGAGACAAGGCATATTGCTATTTTTTAAATACTATTAGTATGTGAATGTTTTCAGCTGAAGCCGTCTCCAAGACTAGAATTCTGTATCAAAGTATTCAAATAAACATTGAATTATATAAAATAATACTAATGGATATATGAAGATAGTTATATTCGCAACGCATAGTACTTGGCAACGCATAGTTATAATGGCAACGCATAGTGCTCTAGATAACTTACTAAGCGATAGCCTTGGCTATCCTATGGCATAGTTTCAGAGAATATACGTCAAACGATTTGAAAGACACCCCTAAATTGGTACCTAAGTAACTAAAGCCAAGGAGGCTCATCTGATGAATACCAGTGCGATTCCATAAAGCTGTCGCAGAAAGCTGTCGCATGGTTTTTGGACGTTAAACCCCACATATCAATCAATGAAAGCTGTCGCATCGACGTCGCCAATACACTCCAACAACTTCTTTTTTTTTTTTGCGGCAAAGAGCTTAAATATTCGAAATCCACTAAAAACTCACGTAAGCCGCCTTATTCTGTTCCAAAAACCTTACCAGTGCATCCTTGCTCCCTATTAGAATACGAACTCGGGTGCTTGATTTTTTCGAAGCTTTCAGGTAACTATAAGTATTTCATGCAATCGATTCATAAACCACTTAAAAGAAAGCGCTCTGTCCTTCCTTTTGGTCAACTGGGCTGTTCAGTTTTAATTCTGGTTGCGCTATACCACGTTACAGACCAGCTAGCCCATTCTTCACACTGATAGCTCGGTGTGCTTCATTCATGAACAGGCTCTCTAGTCATGACGAACATCAGTTACCCAACTTTCACTGTAATTTAGGCAATGAAGTTGAACACGTTACACTGAATTGACGATAAATTAATGAATCGTGGAAAAGGTGCCGCTGTTGATTTACAGTTTGATCGTCGGAAAGCGAGCAAGATCATCGTGATTTTAGTGCAGCGTTTTTTTCATGCTTTTTTTTCTTTCTTTTCTACAGACCATAGCATGCATACATCGCACCAAGGTACCTAGGCTACTGGCGCATACTCTCGCACCCAGACGGTCATCTTGTTTCGAACTGCCAAGGCATGTATCTGTGGTACCAGGTTAACATGGCACCCGGCGTCTCTGGAATTTTAACATACGAGAAAGCGCCTATTCACGCCACTACCGCTTACAAGAGATTGTCTGGGCACTGCTGCGCCGTCCTCGGATGCGAGAAAAATCAGCGCAAGAGGAAGATGTTAATCAGCACTCTCTGTGGATATCACAACATGATGCGGCAATCATGCCGGTGCGGTGTTTTCGGATTGCACAAATTTCCATCCGCAACAAAAAATACCGAGCTCCACCGCCAGTGGATGATTGCAAACAACAGGAAAAACTACGAGCCACTAAATGTGTACGAATAAGTACACCTGAGAAGCACACTGTGAGTATACACCTACTGCGTTTACTACAGCGCGAAGACAGCTGTTTCTCTTTACAGCCGTGATTTGCGTACAATATGCCTGCAGTATGCGGCAGCAAATCATTCCCGTACTATCTCGAAAGCCGCGTGCCGATAGATTATATTATACAAGTCACGCATGCATGCACTCATCGCACACGTTTAGTACAAATGTAACGGCGTACTATCGCGATGCAAAGAAACGTGAACAGGGCAAATTAAGCGTGGATTTCGACTCCATCAATCGAACTGCGGCATGCTTTGACTGTCGCTATGGGCCAATCTGTGCTCACAGCCGGCGCCACCATAGCAATATAAAATCTTTATCTGGCTGGCAGTTTCGCACCCCGTGTGTGCTCCAAGTGCCAGGCACGACTGGCACTTGATAAACACATGCGGCGCATGAGCGCAAGCCGGAGCGAGACTCTATCGCTATACGTTCACGCCGGCTTGCAGCACTAATTTTGCCTTACCGCAGCCAGGGTATACGCCGCTCCTCGACTGACACGAAAGCGACGCTTTCGCGTTTCTTTCCATCGCGGATAGTTTTTGATTGATTGATTGATTGATTGATTGATTGATTGATTGATTGATATATTGGGTTTAACGTCCCAAAACCACCATATAATTATGAGGACGCCGTAGTGGAGGGCTCCGGAAATTTTTGACCACCTGGGGTTCTTAACGTGCACCCAATCTGAGCACACGGGCCTACAACATTTCCGCCTATCGCAATACACGCACCTGACAAAGTTGATTCCGCAGTCTGCAGTGCACACGCTATAGACATTTTGGGCGGATGAGGAAGGCGTTCTCGGCGTTTCACACGAGAAGAGCGCAAATTTTAAAGAGAAAAACGTGAAAGGTGCCTACCAGCCGCAATCAGGTGATGAAGATTCGCGTTTGACTTGCATGGTGTCTACTCACGTGACAGTTCCTGGCATTGCTTCGCCGGGTTTGAAGCTGGCGCGACGTGCATTTAAATACGGCAGCATGCTACTGAGCTCGCTATGTTTTGGTGTATAACTAAGGCGTAGGTTAACTTTCATTAAAATAAGTATGAATTAAATCAGCGTTGCCCTATAGTAATGCCGGTGGCCTATAGTTTGCTACCAGACTTGTTTATTGTGTATCGTATTTACCTACTCCAATATTTATAAAAACGCATCAGAGAGCCCCAACTGATCAACATTGTGCAAGCCTTCCACCAAGACGCGCCTCAAAATCATTTCATTGTGTTGGTGAACAAAGCCCCAGTGTTTATTTATTTTTATGAGCTGAAGTGAAACGGTCTTGTGTGCCAAAATCACTATATGAGCACACTGTAGTGAGGGACCTCTTATTGCTTCGGAACCCCTGGTATTCCTCAACGTAACACTGTCTTGTTAGCCCGTGAGGGCTATTTTGCTTTTCACTCTGCTCCCCACCCGTCCTTTTTTTTTTTTCGATATATCCGTGGTGGTCGGGAAAGAAACCACGCCCTCGAGCTTGCACGCAGTTGCTCTTTAGCTCTCTCTGATAAAGAAGTACAGCATATAAGGCCCAGATTACTATATAGGTGCGTATACTATAATGGAGATATACAATATGCAACGTAAGCGCAAACCAGGTGGTACTGCGAATTCGCGCCGGCGTTCGGGGCCCAACGAGCGAGCACAAAATGCATGGCGTCAATTATGGTAGGAAGGCCCAACAGCTATAGTTGCTCATTACGTCGACTGCATTCAGGGCGCTATTATTCTCGTGGCATACTGCGCTTGGCGTATACCTTGCATTATTGAAATTCCTTTTTTTTTTCTGCTCTATCTCTCTCACGAGAATCCACTTAGCTGAATGAGTTCACATACCAACATTGTTCTTATAAAGGTAAGCATAATGAGAGCACAGCGCCCGAATTCCAACCTCGGTGAGTGAGAAATATAATCTGCACTCTTATTCATGTTCTGCGGAAAGGGCTAGACATATCCAATACACAGCACCTTTGTCATCTCGTTTATCGGTCACAACTAGCACTTTATGAGGGACATAGTTGAAAGTGTATAGGCGGCAGATTCGCGGCGTTGTATAAAAGCGTGACAGCGTGTTAACCATGCCAGCTGCTGCGGTGGCTGCATTTCATATGGAGGCGGAAATGTTGTAGGCCCATGTGCTGATTTGAGTGCACGTTAAAGAACCCCAGATGGTCGAAATTTCCGGAGCCCTCCACTACGGCGTCTCTCATAATCACATGGTGGTTTGGGACTTTAAACCCCACATATCAATCATCAATCAACCATTCCAGCTGCGAGTGTCCTTACGTTAAGAGCAAAAGCATTTTACAAGAGGCTCTCTTAGGAATACCTTTTTTTTTCTGTGTTGTTAAAGCCGCGGCACAACTTATGTCGGTAATCGGCTTGAAACAGTTCAACCAGAAATATTCGTTGTGTCTTTTAAGGCACCGCTCCTCGAAGTCGCTTGCCAATTTTTCAACACCGAATGGTTGTGAAAGTTGAATATTATCAATTTTTGTATTTTTGTTTATTTCTGCAATAACGAGAGCGTTTCTTCTATTCGTGCTTAACTTGTTAACCGTTCTCTGTAGTGGCAATTCTTCTAATACTCTCGAAGTTAATGAGAATCAATGCATATTTAATAACGTTAGTAGATGAAACTACAGGGCTACGACGCTTAATGAACGTCTTACGGTTGATTCGCCGTCGCCCCGAGCGTTCATTAAAAACTTAATGATGGACGCTTAAGCTTCGCTTTATAAGATGCTGACCCGAAGGTGGCGGGTTCGACTCCGACCGTGGCGGTTGCATTTCAATGTGAGTGCGGTGTTAGTGCACGTTAAAGAACACCAGATGGCCAAAAATTTCCGTAGCCCTGCTTTGCGGTGCCTCTCATACTCATACTGTGGTTTTT